>JAQIVZ010002092.1:0-24192 GCA_034700945.1 Arrhopalites spinosus
GGAAACTACGGTGCCGAGGAGTTGCCAAAAGAGACGGAGAACATATTGAGAATACTAGATTAATTCACAAACGTCGATTGTAATTGTATTTTTGAAAAAATAAAGTGTTTCTATAATCAGTTGTAGCCCTGTATTTGAAAATAAATCAAAGGGGGGGGGGTTATATTTCATTTATTTGTAGACATTAGACTAACTTGGGTCTTGATAAAGTACATCCCCACATCCCCGTACATCCCCAACATCCCCCGTTTTTAAAATGCAATTTAAATTTAAGTGACCCGGAATTAAATTGTAAAAACATTCGGTGTATTCTAGACATTTTATTTAACAATCTAACTAAAAAATTTACTATAAAAATAAATATTAAAAACAAATTAAAAACAAATTAAAATTTTTAGTTCCAAAGTCTTAGGAAACCTTTGAAGTGTCTCTGACTCTTTGTAGCAAATGATGATTATTTTTTTGAAACAATTTTTTCGGAAATTAGGTACGTCGATTGTCATTTTTATTCATTATGAAAATTATATTGTGTGAATAATTTTAAGCAAACCTCACTCGCTCGCTTAATTAATAGCTGTTTTATGTGCAAAACCATTTACATAAATATTGCGACATATACTTAACTTTAAACATAACTTGTGCCAATAAAAACTAACAATCAGTTTAGATTATTTTTAATTTAATCTGCACAGCACTAATGAAATATATTTTTGTCTTATACTCTTTCAATTTTCACAACAATCCCCATAGTTTAAGCTGCATGGATGTGAAAATTTGAGCCAGTTTAAAAGTACTTAAATTTATATTGCATTTTAAAGACGGGGGATGTTGGAGATGTACTTTATCAAGACCCGACTAACTTTTACATCATTTTTTAACAAAAGTCAATTAGATTTAATTGTCATTACTTGTTAATGTCAAAACGGGTGTCGAAATTACCCACTAACCCTCCCCATTGTTACCAAATGTCGTTAGCGGGTTAGTGGATGGTTAGTGTGTTAGTGGGGTTTTCGTTAGTGGGTTTTGTTAGTGGGTAGCGGGTTTTAGGTTTTGCACCGGTTTTCAAGAGCCTGTAAGGATGACTCAAGAGGAATTTAAATTTTAACAAATGGAGTCCATGTAATGGATTCTTAAGTAGAGCACAGCCACGCCCTCTGGCCACAGATTATTTCCTCCCAGCACGTTACAATTTCGCCCTAGAACATCAATGAAATGAAATAAATTTGAGACAAGACAAATACTTTGACATTTGGTTTAATATTAACTCAGCTAAACCTGAAGCAGTAAAATTCAAATAATGTCGCTCAGGTCATATTTTTGGTGCGCCATGGCGCTCATACTTGAATTCGTCACATACACATGGACGAATTCCCTGCACTTGTCTCTGAATAATAAAGTTAAAAATCTTGTTTTAAATCCTCTTTTAACTGACCTCACAACTAAGAATCCTTGTTTCATTTTATTCGATGAGCATGCGCCACTCGTCGACTATTTCCAAGTTTCAAACTCCTCCGTCAAGTCTTTTGTCATACAGTCATCATTGTCTCTTAAACCCAGGAAATTGAATCCAATTGTGGCGGCAAAAAATTTAAATGTGACGTACGAGTTAAAATATTTGAATTATTACGTCACCATAATTCTCCCACCATTCCTGCCAACTCCCCTTCAAAATTCTTCCTTTTGGTCTGACTGGGTCGATATAGTTGGAGAAGCGTGGAGTAGAAGCGGGGTTTTTTACACCCATCAACGACGGCGCAGTAAATACACTCAATCCAGTTTAAATATAATTTACGCGCCAAAGGGCTTGGCACCTTTATGCATTGAACATATTCACTCCCTTCATGGTCAACTTAACCCCCAAATTCCCGTTTTCTTACTTTTTTTAACTATTCGGATACATTGAATTTGGTCGCCAGGTCAGGCTACGCTGTCGACCTTCTGTACCCCCTGGGCTGCTAAAGTTGGGTCTGGGTAATTTTGGCCTTATAAATTGCCATTCAGTATGTTCCTATGACGACCTCACAAGAGTCATGACCGCTATGAGGGATGGCGGGAAAAATATTTATTGGCAAATTTCTCTTCACCCCAATGCAGATGACCTTCTGCCACCAAATTTTGGTCCCTTGAATTCTCGATTTGAAAGAAACCCCCCATCCGTTCTAAATGTGACGACAATGAATTTTTTGAGAATGCCGCTGAATCGTAGTGTGACCAGTAGCTGTTTTTCAAGTCGGGAATATTGCCCTGCGCGACTTTTGACCTACAATTCTGTCCTTGGAAAGGACTATGAGAATCCTGTTGAATTTTTTCAAACAGGGACGACACTCTCCTTTAAATTTATTACGAGTGATGGAGTAAATCAGTTGAAAACAAGTTTTGAAATTTATTTTCTGCCCTTTGACCTCCATCTTTGGGTCCTTATCATTTCTGCAATCGTCATCGTCGTGGTGACCTCCTTCTCGATGAGCGTGTATACGCAACTATTCATCCTAGAGTTGTCGACCACAATTTTCTGGGTCGTGCGCATCTTTTTAGAACAAAGTGACGGTCATCTTCCCACAAGAAGACGAAACACGGTGACCAAAATGGTCGCACTTTGTGCTTTTCTTTACTTTCTCCTCATTACCTCAATCATGTCCATTGCATACAAGTCTGTCCTTCAATCAGACTACGCTGCGTCCTATCCCTTCACTACCAACTGGACCAACTTGAGGTCAACCCAGTGGGCGACTTTTGACCTTTACACGGCGGATAGTGATTTAAGTTGCCATGACGACTACTCCATAATCCACAACATGTACGTTATACGTCACGGTAGACTTTATTCAGCAATTCACAGCCTGGCGGACATTTACTATGACCTTTGTAGGTTCACATGTCCTTATTATTGGGGTGAGAGGTCAAAGTGCAGAAATGTCTCATTCTGTATGTCACATCAAGAATTGTCTACGACGCGGGAGAAATTGAAAATAATATGCCGGGAATTTGTGGTCAGTCATGTGGGGGGCCAGTTGGGGAAACCAAAATCCATTTTTGTGACCCGAGCCGATGATTTTGAATACTTTTGGAATATTTTCAAAGGGGAAATGAAAAGGCGGCCCAATTTAAAATTTTCTCATAATCGAAATTCTTTTGATGACTTTGGCGTGACGTCATTTGGAATTGAGATTGTTGACACGACCAATGGCGGGGAACTAATTGTGGCAAGAGTTCGAATTTTATTTCAATCTGGGCTTTATTGGTTGTGGGAAAAATGGGAAAATTTGAATGGAAATTCCCGGGATTTAATGAGCAATAGAAACAACAAAAATGTTTTTAATGAAAGTGGCAGAGAGTTTTCAAGCTTTGACGCTAGAGGATTCTGTCGTGAACTTAATTATGATGGGATTTAGTTTTTGTATGACTGCTTCTATAGGTGTTGCAGCGGTGGAATTTATTTTGTATGCTTGCATTAGTTGTATGTCATCATTTAATTTGTCCACATGAAAATCTTTTATCACATTTTTTTAAAATTTAAAAAAATCATAACTGAGCTACTTTTTAAAATTAAGAGTTTAGAATTACTTTTTTATTGTATTACAGGAACGTCAAATTGTTTTTGTGGAGAGTGTGGAGCATGGCAGCATCGTCTAAAATAATCTTTTTCTCAAAACGTCAAAACGATCTTGTTTTAAAAAACTATTTTTCGTTGTCTTATTGTCGTATACTTGTATATAAAAATCAATGCCAATATGCCTAATAAAACTTTATAAAGTCAAAATCAATTCAAATAAGAGTTCACTGTACATGCTCATTGCTCAACGATTTATATATTGCTGGCTTTCATATTCAAAATGCGGTGTGCTAATTTATTATTGCGGGCGCGACCATGCAGCCGGAATTTCCATATAAAATACATGGGGCGGAAGGAAAGCTTTTTGTGCAATACAGTGAAGTGAAAACTCTGTGCGCCCAACGAACATGAAATGATTATTTTAGCGCTAAAATGTCGCGTGGCTGATTTTTCAAAAGTTTCTAGAAATTCTATTTTGTCAAGTGAATTCCAAAGATGGCGTGACATTGTCAGAATATTTATCTAGTGACTTTTGTCATGAAATGTTTTTGGAGCATCCATTCAAAGTACACAAACTTTCACGAACACTTTTTACAATCCGCCATTTTCTAATCTTTTTACTTTTCTTGAGTCTCTTTTATTCAACTTTTCAATTTTCATTTAAATTCAAATTACAATCCAAATGACTCATAAAATACTTAAAATGTCCATTTTAAAATTAATTATTTTATGTACCCTCTCTATGGCCACTAGGTCTCCCTCATTATCATTCAAAATTGACAGTACAGAAAATTCCCTTAAATTTGAAAAATTCCTCACAGCTTTTAGTCATTCCACAATAATTCTTCATATTGAGATTGACGTCCAAAAATTAAATTCAAGAACATTTGAAAGAAAAATTCAATGGTTGAAAATTCCCATTTTAATATTTCATAAAAATTCAAAACTCCCACGTAAAAATTCAAATTTAAATCCCTTGGATTGGAATAAATTTAGTACAGATGGTAAAATTCATATTTTAATTCCCACAATTAAACAACAAATTTGGATTGGACCAATTAAATATGTTAGAAATTTTATGAACAACTTAAAAGAAACAACTAATTATTTAAATGACTTTATTATAATTTTACATCATGTGGAATATAAAAATAATCAAGTTAAAAATTGGAAACTATATAAAGACCACAATTACCTTTGTGAAGTCCCTTCAAATGTTTATCAAATTTCAATTAATTTTAATTCTCATTTAGTGCACTCAATCTCAAATTATCTTTTTGCGTACTTTACTCCTAACCCCATTAAATTAATTGGTGTCAACAGCGGAATTTTTAAGAGTTTAGAAAGTGTAGATTTAAAAACTTTTGGCGCCAAACTCCGGTCAAAATATAATTTAGGAAGTGTCTACATAGAAAGTTCCAATGAATTTCACCAACAAAGACATTACCCAGACTATTGGAACCTTAAAGGAATAATTGAATATAGATTACTGGATGGCGCTGAATACAAACAATTTGAAATTTTACTGAGAAATTTAAATATTTCACTCAACACAGTCCCCACTCAATCAGGAAGTTCTCCTTGGTATCATTATGGTAAATTTTGTGCTACAATAAAAGCCCAATGTCAGCAATGTGAGACGACAAATTATTTCAAAAGATATGGTCAAGTTTTAAAAACAAGTGATCATATCTATCGTATATTTTATCCAACCAATCAACTAAATTCAAATTTCCCTCTTGAGTCTGTTTTCCAACCATTTTCCCCCTCAGTTTGGCTCCTCCTTCTCATCTCCATTTTTTTGAATATTATTTTATGGTTTTTTGTACAAAAAAATTGGGGAAAGGCTGTTGCCTTTGTTTTGGCGCCATTTTTAAATCAAAATCGACAAGAAACTAAATTATTTTGTGTAGTTTGGATTTTGGCGGTATTTTTAATAATTCAATTTTATCTTGGAGTCCTCAAAAGTGATCAAATTGTGCCACTGACTCAAAATATTGAATTGAGTGTACAAGAATTAATTAAATTAAATTTTAAATTTACCACCCCTGAAGCACAAGAACAAGGCGATTTTCAATTTCGCTTCGAGCACGTGCTTGTGGCGCTCAGAAAATTCAAGAAAAAATGGCGGGATCCGGTCATGCTTGTTTTAGAAAATTTGTCAACAAAGTCGACAAAAATTGAAAAAAAAGCTTTATTCATTGATAATGATAAAAAATCGACGGACATTTTGGAAAATATTTACCTAGCTCAATTAAATTATAATTGGAATAGTTTGAAAAATGACATGTGGATCCACTCATGGAGTGTGGGATTGACCCCACCAAATTTGGATTTGATGATAAATAATTTTAAAATGGCATTTCCCTCTGGAATTTATTCGTACTGGGTTCAATTAAGAGAATTGCTTAAAAATGAATATTATGATGATAATTATCATCAGTTATTGAAATCTCAATATGAAAAAGCTGAGCAGGATAAATTACCAAGTTTTGAAAATTCTGTTCATAAATCTGCTTTTTATTTTTATTTTATTGGACTGTTTTTTTCTAGTCTTGTTTTCATTTGGCAAATTAATTGTATTCAAGCTATTTTCAAATTGGTGAAAATATTGCTCCATTTGATTTTAATCATGATTCAATTTATTTTAGTCAGCGCTTGGTTTGGGTTTAAAAGTTTTTTTGAACTGATGATGATTTTTTACAAGACTCGGATTCTCGGATGGATCTTGAGGAGGAAAATGAATGAAAAATAAACAAATCGCCACAAAATAGATTTTAAATTTGGCGCCTGTATAATTTTGTAATTAGGACTGAGAGTAAGGTGACTTGGGATTTGTGTGGAGATAGAAACGTCCCCTTTTCCTGTAATTAATTAATTAAAATTTAAAAAATGGTCGACATATTGCAAATTATGGTACTTACGTTTGGTCAACATGGTGGCTCATATGAGCAGTTTCATTGGTGGTACAATTGCCAGCAATGAATTGATCCCAATCCTCACATTTGTAGGCTAAGAAACCTCCCGGATTATTTATTGACTCGACCATGTAGTGCGACCCTCTACCGTGGCTACACGATCCTATTCAAACCAGTCCTATTGTTCATTTTATTCATCATTTGAAAAAACCGCCAGGCGCAAAACATGCCCCTTACCAAAAGTGTCCAATCCACATCCAGGTTGATGTGATCCCTATTGTTGAAACAACAATCTTAGCTTTATTCAGGTCAGTGAGGTCAAATGGGAATGAAAAATTACCTTGTTAGGATAAAAATCAATGTGACCCCGTTCTTCTTTGAATGCAAGTCCCCCTTCTAGTAAAGTTCCACCTGATGTATGAATTATATCCACAAAAGCTCCATCTGTTGGATCTGAACAAAAAAATTCTTATTTTAGTCATTGATGTTTGGATGCGGGAAGAAAATTGTGCGCCAAAATTTTACCAATCCTTCCAGTGTCATTAGCAACTCCAAATAAGGGTAAAGCAGGATCTAGACCTAATAATTTAGAAATGACAATTAAATTATTTAAATGATGATTAAATCTTGATTTGATACCAGTAATTCTTCCAACTTGTCCAGCACCAATCGTACTCCCTAAAAATCCACCCACGTGTGCCCCCAGGGAATGACCTACATCATCAATACAAATCAGTTGCAAAGATTCTTGGTCTAAAAAATTTGAATATTCCCGCCATTCCAGTTATAAATTTTACCTATAAAATGAACTTGATCCAGTGAGGTCACACCTTTGGAAATGAGATAATTGACTAGAGCGGCAGTTTTTTGACCAACTAATTTGGTATTGGCTGCTGCTTGATCATACCATGGAGAAGTGGCCAATTTGGCCCAATCCAAAACAACGATATTGTAGTCAAACCCCCCTTCAAAGTACGCTGCAAAAAATAATTAACTTTTAAAAATAATTAAACTAAATATAAATTAATTTACAAAAACCTTTTTTCCAACTAGGACCAGGTCCTGTATCCATTCCAGCCCCGAATCCATGACAAAGTAATTTGAGCGGGGCATTTGGAATATAACCAGACTCGTTCAAATTTGATTCATCGTCAATTATCAATTCGTACGGTTCTTGATTATTTCTATTTTGTTCAAAAAATACAATTTACTAATTTAGTACTAATTGTCAAATATTTTTAAGTTTACAAAGTGTAAAGATGAAAGTGGATGTTAGCCTCATTGGCCTTCGTTTGTGGACTGCCTTCGAGAAAGGCGAGAAGGACCGTTCCATCCTCCAAAGGATACCAAAAATATTTGGCGTCTCTCTGAGAAGCTAAGGGTACTACTGGACTTGCTTGGGTCAAGTAAAGACCGGAGGTCAAGATAATTGTGACAAAAATCAACATTTTTAATTGACTCTTTTAATTATGATCTCAACTATTATTGGACTTGTTCACGATTTAAAAAAATGCTATTTAATCACCGTTTGGAAGGTGAAAATGATTGAACTGTTAATTGTACTTTAAAAAAGTCAAGTTTAATTATACAAAATATCTTTAATTAGATTTTGAACAAGGTCAAGTTGATCATGTTATAATTGCGTGATGATATTAATAGCTAATTCTGTTGTCATTTTGAGGATCAAGTACTTTGTTGTTTGTCAATTGCAATTAAAAAATAATCACAAATGGCTATTGTATTTTTTTCCATCAAATTAATTAAAAAATTTAGTGTACAAACCCAATTAAATAATTAAGGGGCGAGTTGGTACAAATCACAAATTTTGCAATAGACTTGAAGTAGTAGTAGTAATAAGGTTTTTATTGATATTGGCAAACGCCTTTTCAATAATTAATTACAATAATTTTTGATAAACATTTTTACAAAAAAGTACACCATTTTTTCCAATAATAAATTTTACACCATTTAAATGGACTTGAATGTTTTAAATTAATTGTTGAGGTCAAACAATAACCATATACTGATAGGTATAACAAAATTGGCTATGGTTTTCATAGAGTAACCACATTTTCCATAAGGGAAATTGCACTTTATTTTCAAAAATGTCACCTAGACTAAAAAAATTAAGACAATTAAAGGCAAACCAATGAAAAACTAATGAATGAATAACAATAAAAACGACACAAAAAATATTAAAGTCATAAAAAAATGCTGGATAAACAGCGCTTGTGGTGTCGTTTTTACATGACACCTCTCCGATGCTTGGAAAGTGGAAGATAGAAGAGTACAAAATTTTGTCTTTTAATGATTTCAATATCCACATCGGTTTTTAGTTTAGAATGCATCTCTAATTAACCCCAAAATGTTTGACGGCTCCATTTTCTCTGGTCGTACACTGCAGTAGTCAGTGACTGCTGCAGAGACTTTGTTTAGTTAAATTGTGATTGCAAATTAAATGAGGGTTTGCATTTTTTATGAATTAATTTTTGATTTGGAGTGTCAATTTATAACTTGTCACAAACACCAGCTTCATAGTTAGATTGTTGTAATTATTTGAACTTTGTTTCCATTATAATGATATTTAATTGAATGTTTTTGAATTTAAAATAATAGTCTCACTAATGGTCCTGTCTCACACATGGATAAGGCATTCCAGAAGATACGTTGTCAAAGTTAAGAGGATTTCAAAATTGAAGATCGTTATTAGTATTAAAGTATAGCTGTAAAATAGATAAAACTTCAAATTTTCTGCTCTCAAAATCTAAGAGGTATTATTCAATTTACTCATTGTTTAGCCAATGGAGAATAGTCTGGAGCTCATTTGGAATAGGAACATCAAGTTTGTGACAAGCCGCCTCCACAAACTTTAAACAGTTGTTTGAGCCCGCACATAATTGTCATTTCTATATACAAATGTAGAAGAATAATTTTCAATACCGTAACTATTACAAACATCAACTGGGCCATCTCTTCGTTCTTATCCCTGGCGTTATTTTTAATTAGAGGCAAACTAAAAATGGCAATTATTCAATGCCACCAATTGCTAAATGTTGTGTTATGATCAATATGCCATATACAAGGCCAACAATTAAATGCAGTTTATTTTGCTTAGTGTCATACTTGTGCTGTTGGAGTTTAGCAGTATAAATCCACAGGTTGAAATCACTTGCTGAAATGATTGTCTTGCCCACAGAAATTCGCTGACTGAAAAAAGACGCCATCTACAAACTCCCAGCTTTATTACATTTTTTTGTTCGTTTTTGAGTAATCATACCTGATCTGCCTCAAGTATCTCAAGACCTTGTTCACTGTATTCGTATATTTGCACTCAAATCAAAATTATTTACATGTTCTGTACAAGGAATAGCCCATACACTCGATTGCTTGTTCAATAACAGTCATCGGTCATTTTTATTGATTATTCACATATGTGAGAATCCACAGAAAGAGGGGGCAGTGGTATATCTTAGAACTCTATGGTCCCGCACATGTTAATCAAATGTGCGGCGCCTACTTTCTGAAAGGATACCACTGCCCCCTTTTGCTGTGGATCCTCACATATACATCGTATGTATTAGTTAACCACGTAGTCTCTCTGAATCAAAAAAAATTAAACAAAAAAAGTTTAAACATTACTGCTTCACAAATTTTAATCACAATATTTCATTTTGCACATATCATAAAACTTGAAAATATTGCTTCCCTTTATTTAACGCCGAGTGCAACACTTAGTCTCTAAGAATGCATTACCTACCCGGCTATTTTTTTAAAAATTATTGCTGGAGCGATATTTTCAAGTTTTATGGTGTTTTGTGCCATTCAATTAACTTTATCGAAATTGTTTCAAGGTGTTAAAAATTTTTTTAATTGTATATACCACATACAGCTTGGTGTGCTTTTCCCATTGTTTGGTATGATAAATTTAATTGCAAATTAATAAAATATCTTTTACTCTGGTCACTCTCAGAAAGAAAGTTTCCACTTCCTCAAGTACGTCAAGATGAGTCTGGTAAGGATTTATGATTTTAATCATCCGCCAGGATGTGGCAGCCTGTAAATATATTTTTAGACATAATTTCAACGGGTTGTAAATGATTTGAAGACGTCCAAAAATAAACAAAATAGTTTGTTTCAATTCATCCTCATTTTATTATTATTTGTATTGGCAACAATTTTTTGTGTTTTGCGCTCAATCTCTAATTTTCTCCATGTGCCTGCCCATGTCCCTGTACTTCTACACTTGGAATGGTCTTTATGACACTTTATGTTTAAATTATTTGTGGTAACATTTTTAAATTAATTATTTCATCTCCACACTCTACATTGTTAGCTTAGTAATACCTGGTATGCATATTGTTAAATGATAATTGAAGGGTTTATTTATACAAGCTCCACGCCCATGCAGCTTGTAGGGTGCATCAACAAACCGCCAATTGGAAATTTCATATACATTTAATTTCCATGCCAACGGCGCGCCATGGCGTGGAACTTGTAGAAGTCAACTCTTCAATTATTGTGAAATATTAAAAATTAAAACTTCATGAGGAAAACTAATTTGTTTGTAGATTCCATTGTGTGACATGAAAAAATGTTTGCCATAAAAGTTTTTTGGAAAACGCCATTGTGCAATGACTTGGAAAAATGTATTGGGAAGGATAAATTATAAAACAAGTTTTGGTCTAAGCTTCCACATGTTTACTCTTACAATTGTCACAATAAATAAATAAAAAAAAATTAAGTATCTCAATTTTGTTGAAGCACTCGCCAAATTGAAAACGAGTTGAAAATGCATTGACATTTTTATTTGATGACATCAAGTCTTATCCCATTCTCTCTTAATTGTAATTAGAGGAAGAGGAGAAAATTCATTATGTAAATATCAAAAATGTAGTCATGAACTTTAATTACATAATTACAATTAAAAAATTAATTTAACCTGAGAAATTCCACTCCCGTCTCGTCTGTCTGAATGTCTCCCCTTTAAAATGACACAATAAAAAATAACTGACCTTGCCATTTTATCTAATTAACTAGACAAGGATTTACGCATTTGCGAAATTAATCTAAGTGCTTTTCCTCTTCAACTTGACATTTAGTTTCAAAAAAACGTGTAAAAAATGTTCATAATTTACGTCATTCCAAACTAGACTGACTAGAAAATGTCACAATCGGTCAACTTGTCGATAGAGCAAATAAAAAAAACTTGATGATGAAATGAACACGTGCTTACCATGCTCCATTAGTGAATTTAGAGGGATTCTACCATCAACTATTTTAAATATTTTGAGTACATTTGTACTGACAAATAACCCACCAAAAAAATCAAGGGTACAACCAAAAAAAAGCCCCATTGACAAAGAATGAATTAAATTGTCGTCAAATATTTAGCCAGTACTAGTTTACTGGGTTGTAGAGTAAACTCAATTTTCAAAAAGAATCCAAATTAAATTCTAGTATTCAAAATGGTTCCACAATCACCTTCTAATATTAGTGAATTGGTAAGTTTATTAATTTGAAACAAGATGGAATTATTCCAATTACTTGAGCTCAATTCATTTAACCGGCCTTTAAAAATTGAAAATTAAAAAAATTTTAATTTAATGTATTTTAATACACAGATTGCAAGTCACAAGAATCCAAAATGGTGGACGGGACTATGGAATACAGAGGAGTTTGACCGTTACGAAAAATTTGCTTGGTTTCAAAAAAATTCCATGCTGGGTTTCTACTGGGCAGCCATTTATGTTGTGGTCATATTCTCACTCAAAGAATGGATGAAGGGTCGCAAGGCCTTTGACCTCAAAATTCCCCTCATTTTGTGGAATTTTTCTCTCGCCATTTTCTCTATTAGAGGGGCAATATTTATGCTTTCAGAAATGTACCATTTTTTGACCACCAAAGGCGCGCATTTGTCTATGTGTGGGACTGTGTAAGAAAACAAATTTATTTGAGTAACCCAAAATTAACTGTAATTTTCTTGATTTAATGAGTAAAATATTTTTTTATATTATTTTAAATTATAGAGATCTTGTCAGCCATCTAGGATCCTACTGGACCATTATTTTTGTCTACTCAAAAATAATCGAATTTGGTGACACCATCTTTATTATTTTGCGCAAAAGACCATTAATTTTTCTTCATTGGTAAATTATTTATTTCAAAAATTCATATTGCCAACAATTAAATTTCCTGTTTGGCTTTTTAGGTATCATCATATTTCCGTTTTAATTGTGGGATGGTACTTTGCAAAAGAACTGGCGGCACCTGGTGTTTGGGTTTGTGTAGTTAATTGTTCAGTGCATGCCGTCATGTACAGTTATTTTACACTCACTGCCATGGGCGACAAAATTCCCAAAAGAATTGCCATGGCCATTACGTCCACCCAACTGACCCAATTTGTCTTCATGTTGGGGGTCATGGCCTATACTTTTTATGCCAAGTTTTGGGGTACCGGATGTGAAGTAACTGGGACAATTGTGGTCATGTCATTTTGTCTGGGATTTTCTTATCTATTTTTATTTGGCCAATTTTTTTATAATGCCTACGTTAATAAAAACAAGGGCAAGAAAATTGAATAAATTGTACCCTCAAATTTATTTTTGTGCAAATTTTCATTAAAAATATTAATTAACATTAAATAATTATTTTGAATCATTAACTTTTCATGGATTTGGTCGTTGACTTTTTTTGAGTAATTTTGTCAAGGCATTGGCCATGCTCGCTCCTATCAAAAAATTCAGCGCATTAAATTAAGGAGGGAATATTTAAATTAAAAACTCACTCCAAAAAATTCCCAAGTGCTCTCTGGCAACATGTCGTCCATGTCCAGTGACTTGCAAAATTGTAAAATTTGGTTTGAAAATCCCGTGTGGATCCCGCCATAATTTTTAAATAGTCCTCATTACTCTTCAAACTCATGCAGCCCTGTTTGGGACTCACGTGACTCATATTTAAACTGAAAATATTTACAATCATAATGGTCAATTTACAGTTCACGCAAATGTGGGTTTGCGTAAATTTCGTAGAAAAATTTACGCAAATCCACATTTGCGTGAACTGTAAATTGACCATAAAGGTGGATTTAGAGTTGACGTTCGCGCAGAATTTTGCGCGAACATTCGCGTGCATAGAGTATGTAATAACATCAATGTCATGTTAATATATACTCTATGTCCTTGTTAAATCAGTACTGTTGTATGCTGGCCCTATCTGGGCATTAAACTTCACTGAAGAACTGGAAGTATTCCAAACACAATTTTTACGACGGATGCTCAACACAACAAACATGGCACCAGGAAATATACTTCGCCTGAAAACAGGAGCAACATCAATAAAAGTCACTCTTTTCAAACTTACCATTAAATTTTTATATAAAAATATCCTTTCAAAACCACATGGAAGCTTAAATCACAGTTGTTTTAATCAACTAAAGAAAATTAATACCAGCAAAAGAAGCTGGTACAAGAGCCTAGAAAATTTATTTTTGGAATTAGAACTACAAGAAGAATTCAAAATGCTGTCATATGAATACTTAAAAAAGAATATCACAACTTTAATTGGTAAGGCTGAGCAGCATAGTATGAACAGAGATGTAAGAAGGATGATAGACAACAATAAACTCAGACACTATAAAGAAATGAAAACTCATTCTACCAAAAGTGAACATTTTAATTGCCAAATACTATGGGAAGCAATCTGTCTAATCCAACAACTTAGAATCGGTTTCCCTGTGATCAGAATAAATGGCAAAACTACACAGCTGGGAGCCACTTGGAAACACTGGAAGAGTAACGAAGAAAAAACTCTCAACTGCCAGCACTGTCAAGACAACATTGAGGAAGATCTCCACCATGTAATGTTCAAATGTCCGGCATATCACAGTGAAAGAAAAAAATTCCTACAAAACCTAAATAATAATCTTAAATCTAAATTCCCAGCAAATATCTTACATAACGAGCTCTTAAGCAAAACTAATTTACTCAATATTTATCACTTCTGGATAGCAGCTTTGAAAATTAGAAATAAAGCTGATTCATAACCCGCTGCTGTCGCTAATTTTTTTTACTCGAAATTCTCAAAAAGCCTAATTCCTCATTTTAATGAGCCCCCTCATTTTAATAAGTCAGAACGTCAATATCCAAATCAAAAAATAAAATGTACACTAATTTAAGACATTTTTAACTTAAATAATAATTAAGCAACACAAAGAACTTTTATTTGTAATTTTTGATGGGTTGTAAGGGCCACTGGCCAAATCAACTACGTGAAATAAAATCTATCTATCTATATACTCTATGTACGCGAATGTTCGTGCAAAAGTCTGCGCCAACGTCACCTCTAAATCCACCTTAAGCTTCAAAATGCAAATTTTGGATTTGTGGAACGGGCCCCATATAAAATGAAATAATTGGGATTTGGGCGTAATGACTTACACGTGACCTAATTCATGGGTCAAAGCAAAAGCAGTTGACTCCCCCATGACCCTCACAATGGCCACATTTTCCTGTTTTTGACAAGCAGCTCCGATATTAGCCAATCCCTTGGCTTGACAATGATTCGTCCAACACAAACTCGTTCTCGTAAATATGACCACAAGGTCATGACTTAAATTGGACAGGCTTAAGGTCAGCGGAGGTCTCATCATCAAAAACGTTTCTTTGCCCGTCTCCACTTTGAGGACAAGCCGATGGGTTTCCAGTGGAGACTCAATTAATTTAATTACATTTAATTTAATTGGGATACCCAATGTGGGGTCCATAAATGCTTCGCCTGCCATGGCTATTAAATTTTGTACTTGAGTCTGCGGGTTTTCTTCTGTCTTCGTTTGGGATGAGCGTCGCGGCGGGGTGGCCATTGAGCGGTCTAGCACGGCCACAATGTCGAGTTGGAGGTGGCGGGAATTGTTAGAATTTTGTGGTGTTTCTGTCAGTGTCAAGTTGACATTTTGTTTAGAAATGGTGTCATTTTGACAAAAACTTAAATTCATTGACCCTAGGGCCAGGGTCAAGAGAAATAAATGACCTATGTACACCATTTATAAATTGGATTATTTGCGCGCTTGTAAATTTTTCCACAACATTTTGACAGTGCTCAAAAATTTAGACTAAAAAAAGTGAAAGAGATTGACTAGAAAATGGGGACAAATTTGATTGGTTCCAATTAATTGAAAATATTTTATGGGAGCACGAAATGGAGAGGAGCTTACCTTGACCACTTGATTACAGGTTAATTGATTTTTCTTGTAAAAAGGAATTTTTTATGGGAAATATTGTGGTTTAAAATCAAAATCATCATTTTTCATTTTTTTAATATTCTTGCAATGAATTTAATGGACGACGATTTCAAAGAAAGAAAAATAAATTAAAATGTACGAGAATTGGAGTTAAGTTTAAATTGTCTTTAAAAGATAAGAAAAAATTAGGTGAGATTAAGGACACTTCAAAAATTTTAATCTCAAGGGCAGACTCTCCACTCGCCGTGGGCTCTCCCAAAATAATCGGATTGCATGCCTGAGTCACAACACAAAAAAATTATTTTGTGAATAAATTATTCAGAATAATCATCACTTGAGCTTCCACAACCTTGAGAGTCCCATTTAAATAAAATTTACTCTGTCGAATCGTCAATTAAAATTGTACTTTAAATGTGTTTCAATTTCATTAATTTGTGAAAATGATTTCGTTCGGAACTTTTGTATTTGCCATTGTGTCTGCTGGTTTAATTTACTTTTTTCTTAAAAGAAATGGCAAAAAATATCCACCAGGTGAGACTGTCAATAATAATAAAGAACATTTTTAAAAATTTTTGATTTTAATTTTGATTAAAGGTCCAAGGGGTATCCCATTATTGGGGAATTTACTTCAAATGGGATCCCTTCCCCATTTAAAAGTGGCGGAGTGGGCTAAACTTTATGGTAAAATATTTACCATTCATTTTGGACCGACCCGGTAAGTTAAATTTGTGTAAATTAATTTAATATTAAATAATTTTTACTTGTGGTTAAATAATTAAAATTAATTACAATTTGATCAGACTACACGTCATCTCAGACATGAAATTAATTCGAGAGGCTTTCAATAATCCAAATATGAGTGGCCGCATGGACTTGGAATCTTTTACTATGCTCACTGATGGAAAACATGGTTAAATTAATTAAACAACATTAATCATAAATTAAAATTAATTTATTCATAAAATTTAATGTAAAATTGCCCAAAAAATATTTAGGGATCGTAAATTCTGAGGGGGAAGGATGGGCACAGCAACGTCGATTCAGTTTGAGGGCTCTCAGGTAAATTTTTAATAATTTTAATTAATTAATTGGAATTTAATAATCTTGAGATTTAAATAATTTTCAGGGATTTGGGATTTGGTAAAAAGTCAATGGAGGTTCTCATTCAAGATGAGGTCAACGATTTTTTGAGCTTTTTAAAATCAAAGCAAGGTCAACCCATCGAGACTCATCATCGTTTCACAATTTGTGTGTTGAATGTCATTTGGGGGATTCTCTCAGTTGGCAATCGTTTAGAACAAGATGACACCACTTTCCTTGCCCTTTTTGACCGTATGAAAGTGTAAGAAAAAATTCAGGATAACTATAATTAAAATAAATAATTTATTTTAATTTATTTAAATTAATTAATTTGGTAGACTTAATGAACAAATGTCAAAATCAATGACTTTTTTTGTCCCATCATTGGCTAAATTATTTCCAAATTTGACTGGGTGGAATAAGGCTAAAGCTTTGGTGGCCGACCTTCGCGCTTTATTCAAAAGTCATGTCGACCAACACAAAAAAACATTTAACGAAAATTCAAATCCAAGAGATTTTATTGATGTCTACCTCAAAGAAATCAAAGAGACCACCGACAAGGACTCTACCTTTTACAAAGAAGCTGGCGGTAAATTCAAAATTTAAAATATACCACGCTACCACGCATGACCAAAACTTTAATTTTAAATTAAAATTATTTTTTTCAGAACATTCGCTTGTAGCTGTGATGGCAGACTTTTTTGTGGGTAAGTTAAAAAAAATTGAAATTTCCATTTAAATTGGGGTCACTGAAATTAATGTTAATTTTATTTCAAAATAGCTGGCCCTGACACCACCTCAGCGACCCTTCAATGGACCATTTTGTACTTGTGTAAGTTTCCCAAAGTTCAAGAAAAAGTTCAGGCTGAACTTGACCGGGTCGTGGGTCAAAATCGTGTTCCAACTTTGGCCGATAGACAAGAGTAAATTTTTAATAAATTAATTTTATTTAAAAGTTATTAGCAATTAAAATTATTTTTAAAAATTAAGATTGACCTACACACTGGCCGTGATAGAAGAGATATTGGTAAGAAATATTTATAATTTGGAGTATTCAATTATAATAATGACCTCGACCTTTGACCTTTGATTAGCGCCTGTCAAGTATCGTTCCGTTGGGGGTATTTCACAGGGCATTGGCGGACATGAAGTTTAATGGGTACGACATTTCCCAAGGGGACTGGCTTTGTGGGAATGGCTACTATCTTCACACCAGCTCAAACATTTGGAAAAATCCCCTCAACTTTGAACCTGAGCGCCATCTAATTAATGATGGAAAAACAATTAAACGACACGAGGCTTTCATGGCTTTTGGGGTCGGGAAACGGGCTTGTGTGGGTGAGGCTGTGGCAAGAGATACTGCATTCTTGTTTTTGACCGGCATTTTTCAAAAATTTCAAGTGTCCCTCGCTCCACAGAGTAAAAATGTGAGCCTTGACCCCGTTCCAAGTTTTGTTTTGCCCCCACAAGATTTTCATGTCGTGGTGACGGAACGATTTTGAACCATAATTTTAATTAATTTTTTATGTAATTTCAATATGAACAATTTAATTCCTTTAAATTAATCAGTGAGGATTTTAATTGCCTCAAAATAATTTTAATCATTGAAAAGATTTTCTGTATTTTATTTTAAATTGCCAAAGTCTAAATGAATAAAATAAATTAAAAATCATATTTAAATTATTTATTGTTTTTATTGCAATAACCAAATTTAATTTTTCACAACAATATTTTAAAAAAATCATAATTAATTTTAAAAAACTACAAAAAAATTTGAAAACCCTTTTACAAAGATTCTCCTGCAACAAGATGCCTAAGCAAATGATAAACCGAATCGGGTTTAGAAATTGTTGCCAAACCGCCGGAATTCCTCAAAACGACATAAGTCAGACCACCCCCAGTCCGAACGTAACCGCCCACCTCCTCTGGACTTATTTTCCAAACAGACCTCTTTGATTTTTTGTACTCTCCCTTACCCTTCCAGTTCAACCCATTCACCAGTTTAGTGACCCCTAAATGGGGTACGGCGAGGTCAAATTGAGACGAGTAGACGACCATTTTATAATTGCCTTTGGACAGGAGAGCTTCAAATCGTTTGACATTATTTTCAAACCAGATGCCGTGAGTGTTGTAAACGACTTGGAAATCAAGAGGGATAAATTTATGTAACCCCACGTGGAGATAATTGTGCAATTCTTTTGTATTCACAAATTCCCCGTAACGGCTATAACTTGGAGGGTCATATGAGTGGGCTGCGTGGCGGAAACTGTCAAAACCAGTGAAAACTCGGTAGAGGGAGTTGTCCCCTACTTTTGTTTTGAAGTAGAGCTGTCCACAAATTAAGTGTTTTAATTATATAAAAAAAAATTAAAATCAACTGTAGATAATTGTAATTACCACAGAGGCGTCATCATATTTCTTTTGCTTGACCAAATCATGAATTTTGTCTTCATTCTTTTTAATGGCGTCCCTCTGTTCTTCATCAATGAGCCCCAAGGAAAATCCCTGGTCAGCAATGTCTAGCTGGTAGGCGGCGTTGAAAACCGGGGAGCCAAAAAGCATGCCCTTGACACGCCCCTTAAAATTCATGTGGGACTCCATGGCAAGAGCCAAAGTGGCGACGAGGGCGCTGCCATAGGTATCAGCGGCTAAATACAAATCTCGACTTTTCAGTTCTGGGAAAAGGATCATCAACTGGTCAAAAGCTTCAAGGACCTCTTGAGCTTCTTCGTCGTCGTTCGTGGCCTCGCCTTTTTTGTTGTCTGTGAAACTAAATCCTGTGAAATAAACAGAAATTAGACATTTTAAATGACGGGAAAAATTATGAATTGAATTTATACCTGTCCCAACAGGAGCATCAATATAAAGGACAGAATGTTTCCTATTCCACGCGTAAGGGTTGTCCACGAGGGTCATATTTTCACCCACAAGGAAAGGCCCCGACTCGGCAAAAATATTGCGCATGACCGACACCCCATAAAATTCATTGGCGTGTAAAATGAGCGGGGCGGTATTTGGGTTTTCCTGAGGTGAAAATAAAAGATAATTATTTAAAACCAATAATTTTAGTACTAAAAAAATAATTAAATTTAAATTCTCACCATGGCGGGAAAGAAAACAAAGAAAATATTTGAATTAAATTCTTTGTTCACAGTGATGAATCCCGAGTAGCTTAAAACTTGTTGGTTACTGGCAGTCTTGACATGCGCCAATTTTAAATTGTCAATGGCCGCCGCCTTGGCTTTACCAATATCCCCATTTTTGATCATGGGAGTTAAAAAAAGGTCGCCTTCCATGGCCGTAGACTTGACTTGGCTAGTTAAAAATGAGGCAATGACAATAAAGAATTTAAATTCCATTTTAAAAATTAATAATTTTTAAAAATTGAAAAAAAATTTAAAGTTAACTTTGTAAAATTAAAAAAGATAATGGAGTCTCTTCAATTAAAATGCATCTTTTTATACAAAATTTGAATTTGACTTGATCTACATTCATTCATGTAATTTAATTTAATTAGAAAAAAATGTAGACAAATTCATGTTTCAAATGTCAATTAAAAAAAGGAACTTGATTTCCTTTATAGTTAGTTTTTGTTGTAATTTTAAAAATTTTTTTTAATTAAATCTGAGGTATAGGTCAGTCAATAAAAGGAAAGGTGTAAAATCATTTCTCTTCATTTTTGACAAAAAAAATTAACGGAAAATTTTTCAAAGGGAATGGAGATGAGGTCAAAAAACTGGTGAAGAATGTGACACCATTTAAAAGTTTGATTAAAATTTTAAAATTTTATTGTCTTTGACTCAAACCTTTTGTTTTATTTAAGTTAAATTAAGCAACTAAGAATTGAGGTGATTGTTTTTTTTTTGTTAAAATTTTTTAGAAATTCAAGAGGAAATGTTGAAAGGGTCAATAATCTAATTTGAAATGGAACATGTGAGAAAATTTATACTGAATACTAATGAGACTCTTTCAGACATGTCGGAACCGGAAGTCCAAAAAAAGATTTCTCTCACTGGACTACACGCAAAAATGGAAATAAATGAGAAATGACAGCGTGTCAAAAAAAATGAAACGGGCTTTTGTGTTTCAATTGTGTGGCATTTTGGATCCACTTGTCAAATTAACCAAAATCTGTTTTTGTTTTTTTAGGCCCATTATTTTTGTGGTGTCACCTGTCACAACTAGACATAGGAATGGTGTACACGTCGAAGAAATATACAAAAAAATTAAATTATTGTAAAAAGTACCCAACATCCGCCTTCCCCAGGTGGGTGGGTTCTACTCGTTAAATTGTCATGTGGCATGATTTTGGGTTTGTTTGACACTCCTCTAAAAAGGTAATTTGTAATTTGGAATTTGGAAAAGCAAATGTTCCGTCAAAGGTTAAATGATTTAAATTCAAACTTAATCTAAGGTTATTATCGTTGTTATTTAATTTTTATTTAAATTTTATATTATTGAAGGTTTGAGGACATACTGAGAGCCCTTCACTTTTGTTCAAAAGTTGACTGTAATTTCCCTGAAAATCGATTTTTAAAACATGGACTCTTTTTGCCCTCAATTCAACATTTTAAATCTTTTGTTACTCCTCGAGAAAATATCTGTGCAGACGAGAGAAAAACAAAGGATCTTTTTCAATTACGAAGGCTGTAAATTGCATGGCAAGTAAACTTTGAAGCGTTTCAGAAAAGGACCAAAGTTTACTTGCCATGCGAAATTCTTCTTGTAGATAAAAATTCTAAGTGAAATTCAAAAAACAAAAAAATGTACATGCAAGAAAGGAAATATTCCTTATGGAACTAAGTGCCACTTCAAAATTGTATGTAATATACACAAGAGTAACAATGTGTCACAGATTGAAAATTAAAAAAGTACACAATTATTTAAACTACTGTAATTGAATATTTGTGAGTTATAAACTATTGGGCTTTATGTTTTCAAAAAAAAATTTACAAAAGAATCGTGGTAAAATTATTTACAAAAAATCCTTACATGAGAACATGAACTAAGTAACACCCTTTGAAAGTCTTTGCACATGCGTATGACTATGATAAGGGAACATTAGAGGGACCCCTCGTGGACCGGTCGCTGTGGACTAGTCCATGGTGGCTACCCGTCATAGACTAGGCCATGAGAGCACAGTTCCTCCATGGATGGAGGACCCCCATGGCCTGCCACAATTACACCTCAAAATCAAACTAAATCAAAAAGAGATCATAAGTATACTTGCCATGATTATTTCCGAACAACTGGTGCACTCTGCGCCCCAGTCCCTTCAGAAAAATAATTTTTTAAAAATAATAACCAGATTGAAAATTAATTATCGGCGATCGCCATTACATGTACTTAATTCTACTAATTACTTATGGGCACCTCACAGGAACTTTAAATGTTTTCTAAGCAATTTCTAACGCTGATTGGATTGCACGTGGCATTTTTCAACTAATAAATTACAATGCTTTCAGGTATCCAAGGCACACTGCGACACCGGTGAGAAAAAAGTGCCTTTTGGCTAAAAATGCAAAGTTCATAAATTGCAAAATTAATATTGCCAATTCATTTGAGTCCTTTTAGGGCACATTACTGTCAAGTATAAAATTTTTAAAAAATTCTAAATATGTGAAAAAAATTAGTAAAGTTTTGAAAATACATTAGAGTAAACGGCAAATCTTCCAAATCTCAAAACTCGTAGAATCTTCCCATATCGCGACCCGAGACCGACACAATCTCATAAAACATGTTTTATAGTATTAATTTGTACAATAATCTCATCCGCATACGTCCGTCTAAAAAAAATCTGGCCATTTTTGTAACTTTTATTTTCATCACATTTAAGTCAAAAAAAATATCCTTGGACTTGCCAATTTAAAACTTCATAGCCACTTTTTTTTCTCATCTGTCGCAGTGTGCAAGGGCAGCTGTTTAAGAACAATCGTCAGTATGCAAAAAAGTTTATTTCATCTCACTTCATATTTCAATAAACCTGTCATTAAGAGCATTTTTTTACAATCTATTATTTACACATGTGGGCTTCGAATTTATTTCTTTTTCCATTGTGTAGCTTCACAAAGTTAATTGTATTAAAATATTTTGGTCCGTAATCACTTGTGGATCTTTATTTAATGCTGATTGTGCAATTTTTGTTTGCCTTATTTGCAATTTCATTTTTTTTCTCTTGAAATATGAATCATCTTAGATGATTTATCTGAAAAATTAATTTTAAACAATAGAATTGAGGCTATGGAAAGTTGTTCAAGACGTGTCTCATTTGTCTATTGCCTTTGACTAGACAATTGAGGCTTTCATAAATACAAACTTGCAGTCACCTTGATGATTGTGGTTGACAACTGGCGCTGTAACTATAAAAGGTTTATTTCTTGCCTCAAGTGAAATTTCTAGGAGTATATAAGAGATGAAATAAGACAATTAAAAACAATTGCAGTAAATTTTTCAAAATGAACAAGATGACTTTATTTTCAGTCATGGTGGCGTTGCTTTGCGACGCGTTTTCGGTAAGTCACAACTTTGACTCTACTTTTTGCCATAACAATTATTTATGGAACCACTGTCGAATGTGACATTTAAGCACGAGTGAGTGCTTATTTTTAAAGCAATCTATTCAATAAAAGCCACTACCTAAATTTCAAGCCCATTCTGTCTTTTTGGACATGAAACATGGACAATTTCCTAGTAACCACATTTCCAAAGCAATATTATACTCCAGAATTCTTTGCAAAAAAAGATGGTAACTCTCAAGGGTATAAACTCTCTGTGCAGTCCCTCTCCCTGAATCAGGGAGGGAGGCGCACAGAGTGTATATGGCCTTGGTAACTCCCGCTTAAAAAAATCATGCAAATATATTGTGTTACTGTTTCATTCTTGTCATCCGTCTCTATAGAATTTGAAAATTAAAAGAAATGATATTACAACTTCAAAACAGACTGGTTTAAACTTGTGCTCAAAAATAAAATTTTTCAATTTTTGACACCGGGAATCCTTAGGGAGTCATTATCGAATTCGAGCCACATTTGAGTCACCTTGGGAATGTGAGTGGATGCAGTTGACGTGTTGGGTTCAAGAAAGGTGGCAGTCACCACAAAATTGTCGATTGTCTTTCCATCCCATATGGTTGCTGGACATTCTCCAGCTTTACGGAAGTGCTTCAATTCCAGATCGTTGTCCATCGTCGCTAGAAGTCGCTCTGGACACGTGTTTGGTAGTCACACAAATGACATTTGAACGTTCCTTCCTTCCCGTGCCTTCCTAAATGTGTTGAAAAATATACAAATTGTAATATTTTAATTATTACTATGAATAATTAAGTCGTGGCACAGTCCAAGCTTACTTTCTAACCACTAAATGCACCAAGAAATCTTGATAGTATTTTTTAATAAAATGATTTACAT
>JAQIVZ010002093.1:0-24129 GCA_034700945.1 Arrhopalites spinosus
TTCATAAAAGGTTTTAGAAGCTGGTTTTTAACCATATGTTCACGAAGGGCACGCTCCACGGGTGGTGGGGGACAAGACGTAGACCCCTTAGAACCAAAAAAGTTACCTTTAAATGCTAATTTCAGATATCTTGACCCTTTGGTTTTTCGACGTGTTCGCTGAACCCTCTTAGCATTTAATTTCTACTTTACCTAATCCTGCCAACCTGGTTGGCATTGAAAGGTGATTGAAATAACATCTACTTGTACTAAGCATATGGTATGGCTATATACCTTTGAATTTTATTTTACTATATATCTTTGAAATTTTATACACACCCTTTGAAACACTTCACTCATACGCTAAAGCATGGGCAAACTCCACCTCCCATGTTATAACAATAGGCAAACTCCTCCTCCAATGCTTAAGCATAGGACGCGTTCTTATGAATGATGTATACCCTACTTCTATGCAATGTAAAATGAAGTAAGACTAAAATGTAAACTCACCTTCTTTATACAGACCAACGAGTCCCTTGTAGCATCATTGCTCCGCCTCAATGAAAATTATTGTCATTACGAAGAGACTGAACGAATACTAAGAAATCTACACAAGATTGATGAGCTTATCATCTTTTACCGTTCAAAAGAAGAGCATAGAAAAGCTCTGACTCTGCTCCAGCGTCACAATAATATGGAAGGAACTATTGACTATCTTCAAAATTTGAGGTTAGTTTCGTAATATAATATCCGGTTTCTGTTGCAACTGCTCAACATGCAATCAATGCTAAATATTTAAATAAGAACACGCAAAATAGTATATGTATATACCGAAGTGTACATATTATAATTTTAATCAATTTTGACGAAAAGTGGATAATAAAAATAACTTAACGAGTATCTAACACATAGTACGATCGCAACAAGAAAATACTTTAAGAAACATGAGTTTTGTGATGAGCTGTGAGCTGCTCTTTATAAATAAACAATTTATCACACGATGCACATACATGTCTTCTGATTTTATGGGTATGCCACAAATGAAAATCCAACTTCTGATTATTTCTAACGCTCTACATTTCTTTTTTTATTTACAGTAATGAGCATATTGACATTATTCTTGAATTTTCAAAGTCAGTTCTCTACAGTAGTCCTGATGAAGGGCTCAAGATTTTTACTGAAGACTATCCAGAAGTGGAAGCCTTACCAAGACCAAGAATTTATGATTTTCTTGAGAGAAATTTTAAGCATTTAGTCATTCCTTATTTGAAACATGTGATTTATAACTGGAAGGAGAAGAATCCAATGTTTCATAATGCCCTCATTCATCAATAGTAAGTATATTTTAGTGCTTTTATAGTTTTGGCGTAAAGAAATAAGTTACATACCAGAATGTTTCAATCATAATAAGTTTAATTGTTGCTACTGTATCAACTCATTAATGATGATAGTAATGTATGGGTTTTTTTCCAATTTCTAGTCGTGAACAAGCAATGACAGAAAATGATCCTGCAGTCTCTCAAAGTGCTAGAAAACTTTTATTAGAATTTTTGAAAACTTCGCAATTTTATACTCCAGAAAATGTACTCGCTCTATTTCCTTACAATGGTAAATATGTAACAATATTTGAATTATGAATTACATATAATTTAACTTTCATTCAGCCATTAACTTTTTTTGTGTTTTTAAAAACAATCTAGATATGTATGAAGAACGTGCTTTACTTCTTGAGCGTTTGGAACGTCATGATCAAGCTCTCACAATTTACGTCACTATTTTAAAAGATCAGGACAAAGCTTTAGACTATTGTCAACGAGTGTTCAAGAAACATGATAGAAATCGTAAAGAAGTAAAATATCAATCTGTTGGATTTTAATTTTGTGGCTATTATTACATTGAGTGTATAATTAATGGTGACAATTATTGTCCGGCAGGTTTTTACAATTTTGATGAGAATGCTTCTAAATCCACCGACTTCATTGATGCCTGGAATTGCTGTGGAGTCAAATGAACAATCAGTTGAACCCGACTTACCTGGAGCCATTCGACTACTGCATGATTTTGCTCCATTCATTGAGCCATCCAGGGTACGTTTTTATACAATTGATAGTTACGTGATCAGAATGTATTCTCACGGCTTTAAATTTCTATTGTCACTTTCCATATAAAATACAACATTAACTTTTAATTTGTTAAACATTAGGCTTTAACTTGCCTCCCGGATAAAGTTGAATTAAAAGACATTCAAAATTTCCTCAAGACTAGTGTACAAAATCATTCTGCTGAGAAGCGAAAGCTCTTGATAACGAAAGGTCTGGCCCAATCAGAATTCTTAAAGGTAATTTGTCAAGTCATCAAAATATTTTGGACTCATTCCAAAATTGTGTGTACTTTGCATTGCTACATAGCAATGCTACGTGTATTCTGTTATGTACAATCCAATCTAATGTCGCTTCTTTTCAGGCTACCTCCGAAAAAATTAGTTGTGAGTCAGAAAGATTTGCTGTTCCAGAGAGTGCAATTTGTGCAGTTTGCAGCAAAAGAATTGCAAATCAACGGTAAAACCCCATGATTGAAATAACTTGGTTTGGGATTTTAATGGGATCAACCATATCATAATTTGATTTTCTTATTTGTTTTACAGTATATTTAGTGCATTTGCACGCTTTCCTGATGGTTCTGTTGTTCATTATATGTGCCAACAATCTCAACAACCTCATCCACATAGTCCACTCTAATGATTTTTCTAACAAGAACTCATCGCCCATCATCCAGCTCATCCACAGGGCTACAAAAGACTGGGGAAATATTCCTAAATTGTGTGCTATGTTGTAAATTATTTTTAAAAAAAATTCTCCCATTTGTTTCTGAAAGTAATCATTCCTTGCAGGGAAGGCAATTAATAGTGATGAATCATCCCTGATGATGACCTTTGTAAAGTTTTATGACGTGATATTTTTTGGTCATTACATTATGTCAGTGTACTTAATACTGTAAAGAACATAACTTTAGAAATCAAGAGTACACTTTTTACCCACCTACATGGTTGTACTACCTATTAACACACATATTTCTCCATGTATAATTTGTCTCTCCTATTTTTTACACTCGTGTACTTTTCGTGAAGTGAAAGTACAGTGACAATAATTGTGTGTACATTTTAAATTAATTTAATTTCAACTTGAATGCTTTTATTTTGACCTATAACATTATTCGTGCCTTTGTAATTATACGTAGTGTGTATTTAAATATTTATATATTTTGAGATAGAGATTAGTGATGAACGAGCTATTTTTAAATATTTTTCGTATTTAAAAAAATATTTATAGTAGAGATAGTTTGGTAATGAAATTGTGCAACTAAAAGTACATTTGATGTTGATTATGTGATATATGCCTTGGATCAGACCACTCATCATTGACATAATTGTATGAAATCGCTTGAAAATAAAATGATAATTTAATACATGTATAACTATTCTGAGTCAAAAACGTTCAGTCTTATTTATTTCCAGTTTATTAAAAAAAATACCTTGAGCAATAATCTTCTTTTTCATCTTTTAGAAAAGTCCATTTCATAGTCGGCACTCTTTCTGGGGTTTGTATGTGATTCAGTATTAGTAAATAAGGGATCGAGCCAAAGTTTTATTAGAAATGTCATAGTTGAGTATTTTATTAAACAAAATTTATAATTTATGCGTATAACTTTTTATTAAATACATTTTTTCTAAATCTTATTAATTAAATACGCCTGAAGGCTTAAGAAATAGGAAGTAAAATATACATAATATAAACATGGCAGATGCATTAAGTACTCTTGTAACAGAACATGCTACACTAGTAGACTAAATATGTACAATAATATTCTCTCTTGTAAAGTAGTTACAGTTCAGATTTAAGTATAAATGTATTTTGTCCTTTTTCATTTATGAAGTCTCATTCGACTTTATTTTAACTTTTTTTGATTTATATTAAAAATAATTATTGCTACTGTGAAGTTTCAGAAATGGACAACAGAACGACGTTGTCGTGTGTATTTACGATGGAGAAGCCTCTCATCTGAACAATACTTAAAAATATAACTTACATTCCTAAAATTGACGCTGTATACCACAAAATGTATGATATAAAATCGTACGATCTAACTATATTTAAATTTAAATTAATTAGATTGAGTTTAGTCTAAGTACAGTAAATTATTCATCCACGAATCAATCTATTCCTATATACATATACCTCAATGATGAGACTAGTTTACATTAACCAAATAACAACAAACAAAAGTAAAAACAAGTTTTACTACCATTGTATTTTAAGCTGTTGGAATAAGATATAGTTATTAAGTTCCTAATGTGAATTTACAGCATAAAAGATTATGGTTTTGTTAGTAACAAAATAACGAATTTACATGACGTATTTTTAAAATTGAAAAAAAAACTTTATATTGTAAATGATGAGATTTACAGAGCTGTATGAACAACCAGGTTAATAATTAATTTATACTTCTTAAAATACAGCTGTAAAGTACATAACGTACTATTTGATAAATGGAAGGGAAAATGTTCTTGTCACTACAATAATGATAATTGTGACATAAACAAGACTTGTGCCAGCAGGTTATGATTAAAACTTTTCAGCCAGACCTTTTCATCTTCTTCCAAATGGAAGATGCCGACAAGAATATAAATGTGTGATGGAATGACATTGTATAATATTATTGACCGTCTATAAACAATTTTAACTTTGCACACTTTTGTGCTAGCCTACATTAATTAGTCCTCATAACTATTCACAACTAAATACAATACATGAGCAATACACAAGGGTTTAAAAGTACATGACCTTCCCCAGTATATCGTACATCATTTTTTGTCATTGTTCCTACTTTCTCTCCAATTCTTTGTCAGACTGAGATTATGGATCTCCATGTCCAGTTCTAATGGTAGTTCAGATATGAGATAATAAGAATCAGATGAGGGAGAAGAGGGTTCAATATTCGTAAAAATTTAAACTCTAAAATTCTAAACAACGTGGTTTAATATTATTATGAGTCCCACTATTCCCATTATTATTTGTAGAGTTGGAACTGCTTGCAGTGTTTGGAGTATTGGGAGTTGAAGAGGTGAAGGAAGTACCGTTATTGTTATCGACGACATCGTCTATACTTTCCACTTCCATGATATGCTCTTGAACCAACGTGTCTAGATCATATTTCCGACGATAATTGGCATAGAAAGACCTTAGGTGACCTAGATATATTTTGTTCACAAAGAAAACTCTTGTAGATTCAATCTCAAAACTAAAATTTATTATTCAATATTAATTTCTTAATTTAGAGGGTAAACTAAAATGGCTATGGAAAATGACGTACCTTCAGTTTTTGTTCCTATTACCTCAGCTATCTTTTGAAAATTTTTGCCATACCGTCTGACACCTGGCATTATTACATATTAAAATTTATTGCAAATAACTTTAACAGGGCTTGATCATATTTAATATTAATATGAGAATTTACCTTGAGCTGCTAACATAAGTTCTTCTTGTGTCCACCGACTACTTATTCGACTACTTGTACTCGGCACACTGTCTTTGCTTGGCTTACATTGACTTATCCCATCAGTTGGAATCATAGTCTTTAACAATTCAATTGCCTGTTTTGTTGACTGGACCTATCATTTGTAATTACCAAGATACATTGGAAAAAAATTGTACATCATACATACATACAAACTACATATTGTACTGAAATTACAGTATAATTTTGGAACATGTACTATTACACTACAAATTACATGAAAAAAACTACGACACAACCAAACAAGTGACAAGATTTAAACTATAGTCATACCCGACATTTGACCTCGAGTACTTCTTTTTCAAGACCCTGTAGAGTTACATTTTCAGCTTGGGGTGGTGCACTGGCAAGCATGGTGAGGTCATCGCTGTAAACATCATGTAATTATTTGTAGTATATGATGCACAAATGCATAAGAATGTAATGAATGAATTTATTTTTGTAGCAAAAGTGCGTCATATTTCATATGAAAACTTTCAAGTAGAACGTTCAATGGTGGTGAAAGTGGGAAGACTTGGGAAAAAGTCACATTGGTATACTAGTAGTACCTACACAAATACTCCTTTAAATGACTGACCATGTTTAATGAACATGAGTGACGTCATATGAATTGTTTTTGGTGAAGAATGCTATAAATTATTAAATTAATATAAATGTGTATCATTAAAAATAGTAAAACTGCACTTTCTGTAAGTACATGATAGAAAAAAATGAAACCTTTAGCTACCAATTTTGTTCTAGCCTATCAAAGGTGTCAATGGCAAAATAAAAAACGACTAATCGACTAATATTTAACTCTCTATTGTTACAACTCATGGTCGTGTAATTGTTGTTGAGGACAACGATTGCATGCTTTTGAACACTAATTCTCTACTTTTCTCTTGAACGGAATTCCTAATAGACTAGTCAAACACAAGTGAACTATTATGGGGGACATTGAAATTGACCATACTTTAACTTGAAGGCATTATTCCATGTAATACTAGTAGGTCGACTCATTATATGACGAACTTTTGCAAAATAATTTCATCATTTAGAAAAATTAATCAAAAAAATAATAAGTTATCAAATAAAATTGTATTTCTCGTTCGCAGTACTCACTGATTGATGTACATGCCTTTGGGAGGAGTTCTTCGTTGATGAACACAGGCCAGTCCCATCATTTGTCTCTCGCCACGTCTGACAGTTCCCCAAGGTCCGGTCAATGGACGGCTATCTCCAGTCCTCCTACCAGACATACCAGAAAAGTGTCCATTGTCATCATTTACAGTCAAATGCAACCAAAAAAAGCTTTTATGATATCTACCAACTAATCAACAACTACCTCAAAAAACTTGAAATTCATTTCTACCCGACAATCTCTCTCTCTACACATAATATATTTATAAAAAAAAGTTTCCTTCCTCAACAACACAAGACATGACCATGACCAAGACAGTTCATTGACACTCACAAATCAATTACAAGAATAAATTTGTGCAGTAAAACCATAATAAGTTAATTAAAAGAGATAAATCCTTATTACATGCTAAAATTCTGAATAATAGGAAATACAGTATTGCTAAAACTGAAATAATTTATAGAGATAGTGAAAAATGAGAATTTTTTTTTAATGGTTTACAATATATTGTACATACTTCCAATATAAAAAGCATGTATTGCACATGCTTTTATCCTTTGAGTGCAACTCCGAACTGGGGACACCACAATTCTCACACATTTTCCCCTCTGCATTTTGTTTCTGAAGAATTTCAACCACATAAAAAAGAGCCAATTAAACATAAGTACAATAAAATCATTTCAATTCTGGATTCACATAAATTTTTATATGAGTAAATTGTTTTTTTTCTCTTTGTTTTTTATCTGTGTGGCTTCCAACATCTTCTTTTTTCAATTCTTTTCTCTCCTCTTGTCATTTTCATATACACATATTATTATATTTTTTTTAAAAAAAAACAGACTTTAACTTTAAATCTCTAAAGAGGGAGAAGAAATTGAACGGGAAGCATGTGTGTCACTCTTCTTTTTTCTTTTTGTATATATTCTCACAAGATTAATTTTGATTAACATAATACATAGCGTAAACATACTTAGATTACACGATATACTATAATTAATAATAATGTAGATTTATTAACTTAAAATAAATTAATTTGTGAATACACTAGTTATCAATAGTCACTGCCCTATACTGCCAACTTTTTTTTGTCTTCATCACCATTAAAAATTTTCACGCTATTTAAACAATATATATATTTTCATACAAAAAACGCACACACAGAGACTCGGCAGACAAATCGATATATAATAAAAGAGTATATATATTATATACACATATAGATACAAAATATGATCTGCACTCAGGTATATCATTGACGATTTATCTATTTACTTAATTATTTAAAATAGTCAGTAGTAGTACAAACAATTGTTACTTATTAATGTGAATGGCTCATACGCCATTACGAGACAAAAAAAATTAAATCTTGTCTAGACTTAAAAGCAAGTCTTCTCTGGACTTATTATTGTAAATTATTTCTAATAAATGCATTTTTCTCTTGTTTGCCTATATATGACTCCTAAATCATCCTTTCGTATTCGTGATCACTTTAAATAAATCAAAGATTAAAAGGATTTGTGTAATCATAATCATTTGTTCCCTTATAAATATTGAACATCAGATTATACATTAACTTTCACAACTTTCCAATAATAACTAACCACTAACCACTAACTACTCTCATTTTATTAATTAATTATCAACTCCCAAAAATCTAAACTTTCTCTCCACTCACGCTCCACTCTTCCTACCTTCATTATAGAGACCATTTGATTCAGAAATATGGCTAAGAATAAATTATTTTTATTGTTAATAATACATTAGATATTATTATTATTACACGCTACATGTAATGTGTGTATAGATTCTCGCTTTTTTTCGTAAACGTAAGAAATATTGCATCAGTCAACTTCAGTTCTATACATACATTGTATTCCTATCCGTTTTCTCTTACATTATGATATTTTCAATTTTTAACTATTTTGAGTAGTAATAAATAATAAAATTCGATTTGAAATGTACTCTGAATAATTGTAAATGCGTCCGTCTATATATTATTGAAATATTATTTTGACAGACTAAAAAAATGCATAGTACCTACATATATATACGAGTTAAAAAATTTTCAAAAATATTCTTTCTCTCTGTTGTAATTTGTAGTGTATATTAAATACCTGTGTAAGAAAAGAGTAAAAGACTATTTAAAAAACAAAAAAAAATCAATCATATTCAGCAAAACAAATAGAGAAAAATAAATGTTTAGTGTGGCAGTACATTGAGAAAAATATATAATATAGAAGGAAAGGAAAATAAATTGACATCGAAGGTATCCAACTGATTAATAATAATAAAATGTAAAGAGGATACGAAAATGAAGATACACAGAAAAACCTCTCTTGACTCGTCAGGGATGTGTGTAATTTACAAATTTATCATAAATTATCGAGTACGTATTACGACTGTTGTTCAACATGTAAATAAATATACATGTAAGTATACTCTGTACTCTAGACATAAATAAAAATAAAGCAATGGATAAATGCGAAGGCGCGGAGGAAAAAAAACCACATTCAGAGACAAATATGGTACAAAATAACAACAAAAACATTTTTGATATTGGTTGTTAGTTGTAATGAAAATATATCGTGTGTATGGTAAAGGATATGAAGAAACCTTTGTGAAAATCACAATAAAGGTACCACGGCTGTCTTTCCATACAAACGGTATATTAAGTCAAAGAGTCTATCTAAAGTATGTATATGCAGAGGTATACACGAGGTTTGATAAAGTGAAGAATAATTATTGATACACTATGAACATATCGTAATATTTAAATAATAACAAAAAGAATAATAAGATTAAATATAATAATGATAATATATGTTTTTATAAAGTAAATTAGACAGGTTCTATTACAATTATATCGTCGCTGTCCGAATCGGGTTCGATGACGGCTGGTCGATGACCTGCTGAATTGGATTGTAAAGGTAAGTGGTAGATAGAATGGGCATTCGGTGCCTGTTGTTGAATAGTTGGGGGTTGATTATTTGAGACTGGAGGGGCATTTTGATCATCTCCATCCTCTTGGGTAAATTTCTTTACTTGACGATCCATGACACTAGTTTTACATCGTAATTTTTTCCATCGATAATAGTAGCGTATTAAAGTGGACATGGATTTTTCTGGTAACTATTCAATTAAGAGGAGAAAAAAATAAACATGTCATTAATACAAATTATTGGTGTAATACTACAAATAAATATTAAGCATGTCAGAAAATGAATCAATGTTTTATTTTTTCGTGATATAAATAATTAAAATAAAAATAATAATAAGTCTATGCAAACTTAAAAAAAAGAAATTACCATTTGTCGAATGCGATCAAAAGCTTTGCCATGAAATTGGAAGGCTTGTTCGAATAGCACTTTGTCCTCAATAGTCCATTCTTCTGGATTGGGAGTGAAATTTCCTAAGTCTTGGAGGGCTTTTCCGACATCATAGCGATGCCAAAAAAGGAGCCCTAATGCCTGCTCCCCCGAATACTGGTATTTGTCACGGGCAACGGACAAATATTGTTCCACTATACCATATGAGCACCCATCAAAATGTAATTTGTGTAAAGCGAGTTCAGTTATTCTAAGAGACGCTGGACAAAAGTATTATATAAAACAAAAGGGTACCTGCCACCGTTTTTGACAAGCAAAGTGGTATAAAAAAAATTAAAAACGAGAAACAAAAATTAACAAAGTCGGTTCTATACCTTGTTCATCCGTCAATCGTTCACTGGGGCACCAAACGAGAAGTGCTTTGTCGGTCTCTGCTTGAACATTTCTTTCTATATAAACCAAAAACAATAACAACATAATGTGCTGATTATGAAAAGATGTTACATTTTAATTCAACTGTACCATTGTATAGGTACATAAGACTTTTATTATAGCATAAATTTTATATTTATAACACGTAGGCATATAATGTAGTTATAGACTGTACCTTCTTTAGGAATCAAAGGCGGAATTTTAGCTTGGTAGTCTCTGCCAACTCGCATACCACCAGCTATTTTAAAAAATATACATTTTTATTTAATGACATTATACATTTATTTTTCAAGTAATAATAAAAATGTCGCCAGTTTGTACTAATTTTACATGGAAAAATATATGAATTTTAACTCGTGTAATTATATAAGGTTTTTTGGTATGTAGGGGAGGAAAAAAATAATGTTAACATAGGAGGTTTCAAATGTCTTAAAATATAATAATGTTATTTATAGCCCCCAATTTCTGCTATAATTCCAGTAGTATTATATAATAACTACTAAAAAGTACGTGACTTACCCCCTTCTCTGTCCTCAAAAAAGTCTAAATAAGGTTTGTTAGGATTGGCATTTGATGCTGGTGAGTGAGAACTATTAATCAATCTCGCTCTGTCATGTCCTCCTCCGGGAACGTCATTCTCATTCGGGCCACCTTGATGGGGTCTCTGTGTCCAAATGGCATGGACATTATGAGTTGGACCATGGTGCATATTTGGCATCAAAGGAGCGGGGACTATATTATTGTCTCTGGTTCCATTGGCCTGCTGACCATGGGAATTATTTTGATTTTGATGATTATGATCTCCTCCACCATGGCCATTTGAGCTACGAGGAGATTTTCCACTAATAAAATTTAAATCACATTGATGATGACGCTCTTTGACAGTGTCATTGTAGAGTATGAATAATTTAGTACTTACAGAATTTGGAGTCTCCTCATGCCTATAGCATATATGGCAGTATATGCTAAATAGCAATGATGAACTTTCGACCTGAGAGCTAATTGTCTGTACGATCCGTGTCTAGATCCGGTCCGGAAACAACAACAACAATCCGACGACTCAACAATTCCCCTCCTTGAACACTACTTGACAATGACAAAGGTCAGAGCAGTCTAATCAACTTTGACGACGCTGGGCCTTTAAGTCCCACTGAATGAAAACCAGAGAGAAAAAAAATCTTCATTTCCCGAGGAAAGCAGAAGGGGGAGTATGCTCACTTCCATCATTTTGGGTGGCTCAAAATAAATTAAAATATCGGAAAAAATCGGATTTTCAAGTCAAAGAATAATTAAATTGGCAGAAGACGGTCAACTTTTGACGTAAGTACCTTGTGGTAATATTACCTTGACAGTCATTAGTTAAAAATTAAACACATGTTGATATTTACTTGCATTCCCTCAATCGCATGCGGTCTCTTTCAAGAATGTTCTAGTCTCTTTCTGTTTCGTTCAGAGATCAAAAAGTGTTTTTCATAAATATCTAAATAGTCTAGTGAGAAAAGCATTGTAGTTGACTCTCGGATTTGCAATTTAAGAGAGCAACAATAATCTTGTTTCATTCTTATTTTACAGGAAATTACCAATACCTAAATACCCAGCTTAACTCAAGTGTACTTTAACCGCGACGACCCACTTTTTTAATCATTTCAAGAAAACATAACAATTTAATCTTCTTTGGGTGTCTCAAAAACATGGCTAAATGGGGAGAAGGTCAGTCATATTTTTACATCCTACTTGCAATCCAAGTCTTACATTGACAGTCTATTTTTGATATATGAACATTTTGAAAAATACTGTTTAAAATCTGTAGGTGATCCACGTTGGATTGTAGAAGAACGACCGGATGCAGTAAATGTCAACAACTGGCACTGTAAGTAATTTTAATTTATGCGGATATGTTCAATGATAACTTATCATGGACAAATTCTAATTTTAATCTAATTTATTGTATGGTACTTAAAGGGACGGAAAAAAATGCTAGCAGTTGGTCCAAAGATTACTTACGTGAACTACTTTTAAATTTCAAACTAGACAATTCAGCAGGTAAATTGACTATCTCTCTCTTTGTAGTATGGACAGTTTGATGCATTATGGAAAAAATTAATATTTTAAACTTTAAAAACAAGGTACATGCAAAATAACGGAAGTAGAGTGTGAGGGAGACGCTTCTGCAAATAATCGTAAAGCAAAAATTATTGTGTTCTATGAATGGTAATTAATTTGAAATGTTTAATATTTATTCATTTTGATTTCTAAATTTTTAATTAAAAAAGATGTAATATACTAATATGTTACGTAAATAGGTCACTGACTTTAAAATGGAAAGGAAAATGTGGTGAGAAAGCTGTTTCTGGTTCTATTGCGATTCCTAATTTAAGTGATGAGAATACAGTGGATGATCTCGATGTACGTTATTTTATACAGTAATTATTTTTGATTGATTTCAATGTTTGCAACTATTGTGTTTTTAATAGGTTCAAATTAAAACTGAAGAGAAGGGCAAAGAAGCTGAATTAATGAAAGACACCCTAAGAAGTGAAGGAATTGAAATAATCAAAAAGCAGTTGGACAAATACATCAAGTCTTTAAGAGAAGGTAATAGTCAATAGAGAATTTCTTTTAATTTCAATTTGTCAAATATCATAGACGTCAAGTACGATATATGGATACATAACTTTATTCAAATTTATGACAGAATTTACCAAAGGAATGATTCTCCCCAAGAAAGAAACTTCAGTGAATGCTAACATGTCAAAATTGTCCTTAGACACTGTGACTAGCAGTAGTACGGCGGAAGTGGTACGCGTTAATTGTTATCGATCAAACTTAATTTGTTTCCTGATGATTGGTCAACGAAACGATACATGGAGCTATCAGACTATCTGTAACAATATGTATTTTATTTTTTTGTAGACTACAGGGAAGAATGGACTCAATGCTCCAGGAGTTAAATTAGACCTTTGTGATATCAAGACAAAAGCATCAATGAAGTGCACTGCTAGTGATATATACAATGCTTTAACTAAACCAGAGGTAATTTTCATTTTAATTTATCAGTATCCTTACGACTACTGTTATTCTGTTATATTAATTGTTTGGTACTCATCTCTTCATGTTTATTTAAAATTTATTTATAGATGTTCATTGCGTTCACAAATGGCTCTGGGAGAATTGAACCTAAAGTGTAATGAAATGTTGAATTTAATAATAAACATAATAATGAAGTAAATGTAGTAGTCCTCGTTGCTGGTTAATCATGTTAAAATTACGACATCATTTTTTTCTTTAGTAATGGAACATTTGAGATGTTTGGTAGAAATGTACACGGAAAGATTTTAGAATTGGTGAGTAGAATATTTAATTTTAAATTTTTATAATTTTTTTGCACTGTCTTCAATATAATCTAATGAAATTTCTGTAATGTGTAGGATCCACCCAAAAAAATAGTGCAAGAATGGAGAATGAAACATTGGCCGGACGGGCATTATTCCACTGTCACTTTTACGATAACGGAAAACAATGATACCACTGACATTTCTGTGAATCAACGTGGTGTTCCTACCAAATTTGAGGAGCAAACAAGAAATGGATGGGATCAATTTTATTGGGATGCTATGAAACGAACGGTATGTACTACATTAATTAATTACTAAATTGTTCATGTTCTTATCAAAATGACATGATGTTTTTTTAATACAGTTTGGATTTGGATCCTTCTTTTTATGAAGTGATCATTAAAAAAAGAAAAAACAACATATAATATATTTGAAATTAATATGGAATGCCTAGAGGAAAAACCCCCAGAACTTCAACTACCATAAAATTTCCATTTCAACGTCAACACTGTATTATCGTCATACTATTAGATGAACGGCTTCCAAGACAAGGCAAAGATGAGAAAAGTAGTGAGTAGTTTTTTTATCGTGTCTACTTTAGAAGGACACAAAGTATAAAAGGTATGCATGGGATTCATGATTGTAATTGAAGAAAAAAACTTGTTTTAAAAAATTCTAAATAACTGTTATAATGATTCAAACTTCCAAAATCTTTTTCATAAAGTAGTTTAGCGAATATTCTCAACTACATACTTATGACGTGTTATATTGTAGCCATTTCCTCTCTCATGTTGAACATACAAGATTCTGGTGGAAAGCATTTCTATTCTGTTATGATATTTTGTTTTAAATATTCTAAAGCTATACAATTAGCAAAGTATGATTACATTTTTTAATGTGTTTGTAAAACTTAAATCTACGAGTACATGTGCAGTCTAATATGAGTAATCTATACATAGAATGAAATTTCACCATGATGTACTTGCAAATGATAATGCTAAAATTGACAAAACTATGTGACGAATTTAAAGTTCACAGATGAAAACCGAAACTACTCAAAATAAAAAAAAACAAAATACAGTATTGAAATTGAAAAGTGTAAGAAAATTTTTATTCTTAATAATTATTTATCATGATCTCTTCTTTTTTGCATTAATATCACCCGGGTATGGATTCATTGAATGACTAAGCGTGGGATGGAAGAATGTTAAAAAAATGGTAAACTTCTTCGGAATCATAAACAGCAACTTGTGTCTTGCATATTTTACATTTAACTGGATTAAATGAATCATTAGCTGGTAAATTTGCGGGATTAGAATTAGAATTATTATGTTGTTCGTCACCACCACTTGGATTCTTCCCCTTCTTTTTCCACTTGGGTTCTTTCAAGGGGACATGTAAAACTTCTTCTTTGACTATATTACAATTCATTACAAACATTGCTCTATATTGGCCAGCATACAATTCATGTCTTTGACAGTCAAGGCAAAGGACGGTAAAACATGCAGGACAATTGAGAACTGCATCTGAAGTGGGTAATGGATTTGTGGGGTCATCTTTACTTTTTGATGATGATGGTTTTGTTGTATTTTTACAATATTGTCGTCGTTTTCTATCAACCCATGCTTGGTCCCTAGCATCTGATTTTTCATCGTAAAAAAGTTCATCATTTGACTTGAATGACCTTTTCTCCTTTTTCTTTTTCTTTGTTGGCTCGTCCTCTCCTTCACTTTCATCAGAATCAAAGTAAATTTGATCATACTCTTCTTTTTTCTCATCATCTTTCTTGTTGACTTTCCCAACTCCGGAAATACCTTCGGAATTTGTCAATTCCATTGGTGTGGATGATTGAGTTGACGATGAGGAGTCGACAAATTTCACAGTCTTTTTTGGGGGTTGTAAAGAACTGTCAGACTTTGAAGTCATCAATATTCCACGCTTACCACTACTACCAGCCTTTGAGAATGATGGGGAGGGGGATGGACAAGGTGACTTGTTCAGTGAGGAACTTGATGATGATCTACTCAGAGACTTTTGATGTTCTACTCCTCCTCGTATCTCAACTTCTTGTACTCTTTTATCCAAGTCTGCTTCCATTTCCGCTTCAAAGTCATCCACTTCTCTATTCCTCCTGGGTTGTTCAGATTTTGACATGAGCATTTTGTACAATCTTTCATTCTCGATAGCTTCCTCCTCATCACTATAATTATTGAAACAATGAGTAATACTTATTAAATACCTTGTGAAGGTTTTGACTCAAAACTTTAGAATCCAAAGTTGGTACAATAAATAAGATTTGTAAGTGCGTAATACTAAATACCTGTCCATTGCAAAATCGTTCCCCTCTCCTTCATCTGATTCAGAATCTGAACCAAAGTCTAAATAATTATCCATTTTAGTAAAGATAAATTAGCAATTCACATGTAAAACTTGTTTCTTCTTTCTACAAAAAACGACAATTTCCGGTTCTGAAAATCTTTGAACTCACCGCGACATGATAATTGCTTTCTCCATCCTTGATTCGGAACTATTTTCTCTTTGTTTCAATTGATGTTTGTTATGCAAAATGCAAATTAGTAGGATTAATTGCATTCAAATAAATAGAAATATTCTCCATGAAATTTTATTAGCATTAATGAAATTTGTTTTGACACTACACCCACACTCCACATAGTTTAAATACGGAATACAAGTTGACTTATAGCACGATCAGGTGAATAATAATGTATTATGGAAATTATGTTAAATTTTCATCACAATTTAAATTTTCAACAGTTCTAACATGAAGGAATCACTCAGGTGTGACTGCAGGTTCCGACTTTCAATCATATATCTGAAAATTAAAAAATTCATAATATGTACTTATATGAACATTACATAATACGAACTACTCATGTACTTAACTTAATTGTACGTAATTTTGAAGTGTTCTCATAAAATACATAAAAAAAACTTACTTTGCATTCAACACTTCATAGATTTTATTATTTGGACAAATGTTGAGAGCATAATTAATGAATGCTAGCCTCGTCTCATCATCAAGATCCCTTGGACATTTTGCTACTTGAGTGAAGACGTTCCAGCCAGTTTGATAACCTTTTGCCTTGATACTATGACAAGTCTGAGTACAAAATTTCATATCAGACACTGCTAGTCCAGCATTTCCAACCATGTCTAGGACGGCACTCTCAATTTCTTGTTGTTCATCTAATTCTTCAATACGAAGAAATATTGCTAATTTTAATAACTGCTGTGTTTTCTTATAGCCATCCTTCACATTTTCAATGGCTTGCTTTAAAAGTCCAGTTGGATCTTGACATCGTCGTACTATGAAGAGAATTAAAAAAAGTTATTAAAGTTGGCAATCCCAGAAATCACAGTTATATCTAGAAAATATAAAGAAGAAGGCTATACATACCTGTTTGAGGTAGAATATTAAGGTTAAAATCCTTATTGAGCAATTTAACGGCATCCTGTGAACGAGACAAAACATAATTATGAGAATGTTTGAAAATATTCAGGATGAAGAATATTGTTTGACACTTACAATACGATCGAACATGAGGGTAATATTCGGTTCTTTTGAATTTTCCATTAAATTTAGACAGACTTTGGCTAATTCCATGTCTGGATCTGAATAGCTGGATGCAGAATCAAAATAAATCTCAGCTGCTTCTAAAATCATTCCTAAACTTTCTTCATAAGGAATGAGGTACAAATAGAGTGCAAATGAAGTTGAATAAGCCGTGATATTTCGTCTTATAATTTTAAGATTTCCTCTTTCATCCGTTTCTACTTCTGTGGGTGTTTTGTCCAAGAAATTTTTTGCAAGTTTGATCACCTCACCCTGTCCACTCCGAAGTAAGGCGGCTACATAAGTCTACGGAGAGAGACAAAAAGAAGAACATTGTCATGAAAAATATTGCTAATAATTATTTGCATTAAAAATAAGTCAAAGCCATTAAATCCCACCTTTGTATACTACTTTTACACATTAATTAAATTATACTACAATCAAGTTCTATAAAAATATTCTAACACTTGTACACAAAATGTTTTTTTCTTCTGTTCATCACAATGTTTTAGCACAATAATTATTTATGGGTCTGGGGTTCAGTTAGTGACAGAAATGTATCTACTATATTGTCTACACTTGCCATTGCTCCGATACCCGTGTCACCACACATTAAAGTCTTCTCAATGGGTTTGACATAATAATAGCCAAATTGGACTAGTATTTCAATTTGCTGGGCAGTTAAAGGATGATCCCACATTTTTGCATTCATAGCTGGACAAAACATAACTTTCTTGTGCTCATTCTTCAAGTCCCAAGCTCTCAATACACAAGTCAGTAAATTATCACACATACCAGAAGATATTTTAGCTAAAGTATTGGCGTCTAAAGGAGCTAAAATTAGTACATCTGCCCATTTCCCCAAATCAATGTGAAGAACTGGATCACCTCTAACATTCCACTTTGACCATTCATCATGGTCTATATACATTTTTGTTGTTTTCTCTTCTCCAACCTTCAATAAACTACAGGATATTTCTTCTGGGTTGAAAAATTTTAGGGCCTTTTCTGTAGGAATAATTATAATTTCATCCACTTCTATTGAAGAACTCTGATTAGTTAATAGTTTTTTGTCAGTTCGGGAATTTTAATTGCAGCCACACTTCCGGTGACTCCAAGTAAGACTTTCACTTTAGTTTTAGTTGACGAGGATGCCAACGAAGACTGGACTTTGTCATTACAGCTACAACTACAACTCATATTGACATTCTAATTTCAAATTAGTAATTTGTAATATTAATCTTTCTTCTTTTCCTCAGTCTTGGTTTCTTGTTGTTTTTTGGCCAAATCAGTATAACCCAATTCATCTAAACTGTGTTCACTCATGAGTTCATTTTCCACTCTACACTTGAAATATTCCAGGGCAGACTCACGACACTTTTCATTTTTACGCTCATTTTCGACCAAACATCTCATGTACGACACCATGAAGTTTTTACACAAATTCTCTGTCTAATCTAAAACTTCCTCTTTGTGGTGGAGTTGGTTTGAAAAGTTTTTGACCAAAAGTAAAAGAACTCATGATTCACAAACTTATTTCAACAAACATGTAGAGTTAATGACAGTGTGCCAATTTTAAATGTTATTTAAATTAAAACTACAGATTTTGGAAAAAAAAATAATTCGCCGAGCTTGACTTTCGCGGATGGGTGCAAGTATGACTACATGACATGTACTACATGTATAAATGACAAATAAAAAATCAAAATTATGACAAATTTCGTACCATGTAGCATTTTTCAACTTCAAATTTATGAAAAATCTTCTTGTGGAGATCCAACATGTCATACAGCAAAGTCTTCCACTCATTAACCTTCAATGGAGGAGTCCTGAGTAAGAAAATTAAAATGTCATATATATTTTTAATCCATGGAATACTTGAGAGTGAAAAACGATAAAAAGTTTATGCATAGCTTACTTTTTGTTAGCACCGTGACATAATTTTTCAAAGAACACAGCTATTTCATCCAAATTATCAGCCATATTTTGAATGGTTTTGAGAGAATAAGGCATATTATATTTTTCCAATATTTGGACGGCATGATAATGAAGTTCCAGTTCATCAATTGCATCATGAAGTTTGTACAATTCAGTATTGTTAATGTTACCAAATCCACGGTCAGGTAAACATCCCAATAATGCCAAAATATTTTCATTTTGTTTTGGATTTTTACAGGCATAGATACAATTATATGCAAGTTTCATCACATCGCAAATATCCGAAATTATAGGATCCGCTGCTTCTCTTTTTGAATTCTCAAATATCTAAATTAAGCATATAGGTAGAGTACTACTTATAAGTAAAAAATCCATGAAATTGAAAGGAATGCATATTAAAATTTTGTATGAAATTGTTCTCCTTACTCGAAGTGGAAGCTTCAAGTCTACTTGAGACTTGTTGATCAGGTACTGATTCATCAAGGCAAATTTTGTGCCAGGTTCTCTTCTATCACAATTATCCAAAAACGGCAAAGCATAAATTCTAAAGTTATCCACAAATGCTTCTTCTGTAGCCTACACAAAGAAACCAAGAATTTTGTTAATCATTTCACCCATTAGTATGTTATCTAATAATTTGGATGTTACTATAAATTATTAAACTCACTGTTGACATTAAAAGTTCTAGTCTTTCAATGTTGGAAAGCTGCTCCAGTTTTTGCAAAGTCATATCTTGGACTCCAATTTCATAAACTAATATCTCCACCGTTTCCAAATTTTGTACCATGTTTCGCAACTTCTGCAAACATATAACAGACAGTAACGTTATTAAAATTATTTTTCATTTGATATTTATCAAGAAATAATTTAAATAATATACCGAAATATTTCGTTCGACTCCAAGTCTGGCTAGTTCCAATGCCAAATTGGTTAGTCCAGTCATGGACTCAATTTCCTTCACTCTATTTTCATACCAAAGGTAAATAAATTCTGGTGTGTGTGGTTCTTCATAGCCTGCAAGCTCATTGACCGCATCAGAATCAACTACATTAAAACCATCACTCCAATCCTTTTCTTTTGTGGCTATTTCATCCCAAAACAGTACTTGACCATCAAGACTGAGCTCAGGCAAAAAATCCCTAAAAAAATTAAAGGAATGAATATATTTAATATTTACTATACAATTGTCATAATTCGAAACTACAGAACAAAAAATACAAGTGTGCGAACCTGTAGTTATGTGGAGAAGTTGTCTCACAGAAACTTGAGAGAACAAGGAGGTAAAACGGTGATATGTCGGCCCAATGATTTGTAAGCATAATTTTTAGACAACTTATGTTACTATTTCTGGCCATGTCAATACAAGATTCTAGAACACTTCGATTCCTTAATTTGGCATATGCAGTCTTGTCATAATTTGCTTCAGATAGTAAAGGTCCTCCAACAATCATCTAAATGCATATTAAAATTCATCAAGTTGTATGGTTTTGTACAATATGCTATATCAACTTTGAAAGAGTAAAAAAAAGTATTATGAACCTCATAAGTGTTTAGCATGTCCAAAAAATGTAAAAATTGTTTTCGATAACCCACAAGTCGTTTTACTTCTAAATCATTTTTGTCGAGCAAAGATAAATACTCGTCTTCAGAAATATCCAAATCATCAGGTGCCCAAAGTATAAAAAGGCCTTTATCCCTCTCTGTAAAAATTTACAGATATGCGTAGTTATTAGTACCAAACTACAACGTAGATTCAAATTGATTATATGTTTTACAAAATAATCATACTTTGACTTATGGTGACTGCTGCAGTTAAATCAGTCCCTTTAAGACCGAACTCTAATAGTTGTCTTGCAGCGTTAATGTCACTGGGTACTCTTTCTAAGCACTCCTGGAGGACCCAATTTCTCTTGGTAATTTTTGCCTAAACATAATCAAAATAATAATTAATGTCTTTCCTATAAATTGTAAAAACTAATGATAAACATATTTAGAACTCACCAAAATATCCTTAATTGAACGGCTTGTAACCGGATGTCTAGTCCATCTTCTTTGATACACGAAATCACTATCCAGCTTGTAGACTTTTGCCAAATCCAAGGCCTCACCATATTCTTCAGCATCAATTTTACGATGAAATAATTCCAATGGAGTAATACTTCTTACATTAAATATACGATTAGTTTCTATCCAAGTATGACACTTTCTCTTCCGTTTTCTTGGGGGTCTAAATCTTTCACTGTCAGTCATCCAGAATAAAACTTCTTGGTAAATTACAGGAAGCCAAAAAAATTTGGATGGAACCACCTCCATGTCACTCGCTGAAGACTCGTTCATTTCTTCTCCTTTCATTTTCAAATCACATTCCAAGGCAAAGAATCCCTTGTCAAAGCGAGGGGAGACATATACGGGACTTTTATGGGAATAGAAAAAATAACAGTTGAATTAAGATACATATTAAAAGATTAATACAAAAAAGGCTAACTATGTTTTACCTTTCAAAATGTTCTGGAGAATCCCCCAGGATATTTTTGGAAGGCACTTGTTCATTGACAGAGCAGAGAGAAACACATCCATTTGACCTTGATATTATCACATACTAAAAGGAAGAAAGAACATTTGTGAACATGATTTTTTAAAAATAATCTTTAGACAAATAAAAGTGTAAAATTACCTCATCATTCCACCAATTGATATCAAAAGGATGAAATCTCCACGGGTCAATGGGCTTGTTCTGTGAACGATTAAATACCACTCTCCATTGTTTATTAAAGCGTGAATTTTCAGCATTGTGTTGAAACTGAGACTTGAGAGGCCAAAGTTGATGTAACTTTAATGATGGCAAGTGCCAAACTGAAATAGTTCCAGTAGAATGTAGGGCCGCGGCAAATTTTCCATTTCTTGATAAGGCAATTCTGAATATTGTGTCCTAAAAAGAATTATCATTATTATTTTTGTGTAACATTTAAAATAAATATTTTGCTTACGTCTGTTGACTTTGAGGTAGAATATATGGCAGACAATGCCATTTTCCATAAATTACGTGTATCCATTCGAAGTTCTTGTTGAGGAACAGTAAATACAATTCTGTAGTACGGATGGTCATTTAATAAACGCCACGCTGTGATGCCATGAGCAAGATTTTTTTCCTTTTAAAATTAATACAATTTAAATAAACCGTTTGCTATAAGTATTGAGCGTGAAAAAATTTCATAATTTAAATGTTACCTTTGATTTTGTTAAATCTTTTCCAATTTCAATTATTCCACAAACTAAAATGATGGAATTTGCACTTGAATAAGTTACTGCTGACGTTCCATGAGGATAATAACGACGAAACGAGACTTCATGATGTAAAATCATTGTATCAGAATTTGTTTGCCGAAAGCTTTTAATGACTCCTTTTCTGTCTACAGCTACAAGTTCATTTGGACTTGCATAAACAGAAGAAAAAGATGATTATTTCTTGTACCCAACTGATTAATGAAAAATTGTAATAAATTATAATTACTGTGCTGTTTTTCGAACTCTCTCATCAACAAAGAATAGTCCACTCAAGGCATTTTCCAACGAGAAGGAGGCAGGCAATATATCTTCAATTGGTTGAGGTAAAAGTCTTACAAAACATATTTGAGTGGCCATTATATCAAAAAATAAAATTTGACCATTTGTTAATGAAACAGCCAATAATGAACCATCTTCATTCCAAGTCATACAACGAAAATTTGGATACAAATCTTTGACAACTACACGGAAACAAATGGAATACATTAAGTACATTCTTAAGCCATTTTATGTGTCAATATTTAATGTATACAATTTACCATTATTTTTGCCTATAAAAGAGCCAAAATTATCTCGGTCTGATCTCGTCTCTAAAGAAGTAGTTCCAAGTATTGCAATAATTTTTCCATCTGGAGTATTGGCAAATTTCCACCATGGACCCAAAGATAGAAGCCTGAAAATATTTGAAATATGTACTTTATTGTAAATATATAATTATGACCACTATTTATTTACAAAAGTTGCAATTAAACTCTTTTACCATGTGACAGTGTCATGTACTGTTACTCTAGGTCTCATAAATGAAGTTGGATTGACTCTGGAAATGACTGAACTGCATTTCTCAGGTAAAGTCATCAATGGTTTGTCCTCCTGGGTTTAATTATCAAAATTGTTAAAAGATTTATTTTTTCAATTAGATACTCTTTAATCAAATAAGAATGATTGTTACCTCTCTTTCGTCTTTCCATTCTGAGCAACATATTAACTCGTACAAAATTGATCCCTTAAATTGCTCTGTCATTTTCTAACAATTTTAATTTAATTAAATCACAACCACAAAAAAAAATCTCCCGTAAATTCTAATTAAAAAACATATATACAATTGAAAGCCTTGTTGACCCTACAACTTGGTTAATTAATTGAAATCAAAAACAGTACGCTGTTCCAAAAATGATACCGGAACATATTTTTTCTTTCAAAAAATTTTGACAATTTTTTGAATTTGTTTTTTCGAGGCCTTTTCTCCGCCATCCCAATCTCAATGTATAGGGTCACTACTGTGGTTGTTTCCTTTGTCTCTAAACCGTTGTGTCAAAGTTCATGTGGGTCATTTCATGAGATAAGATTTTAAATAGATATATCAATTAACTTTAGAACATTTATTGGTTAATTTATTTCAAACACTCAAGCTTTTAGGTTTTAAAAATACAGAAAATGCAACATAATTAAACTTTTAAATACAGTCTTGATTCTCCATCATCTTATTTCTGGTCAATTTTTGTCAATCGTTCAGAGACTTTTTACGCCTTCCCTGAGACTCCAAAGAATTGGACTGCAATTCATCAAA
>JAQIVZ010002094.1:0-24121 GCA_034700945.1 Arrhopalites spinosus
TTTGAGTCTGACCCCCGACTTGTATTAGATGCCCGACGTCTATTGGAAGCCCGACTTGTATTGGAGTTAATACGGTATGTTTGTAATTCTTTTGTAACTAATTAGTATAATATAATTATTGTATTCAAGTATCGTTCATGTATACATGAACGAACTGCATTTTGTTTGTTTACGATTAAAATGAATGAATGATTAAATTTGTCTATCAAAAATTAATTGGCTCAAGCAGGAAAGAATCTACATGCAACTCGATCTAAAATATTGAACAGTCAAAATCATTGTCCTTATGAGAGTGTGTGTCTATATTTCCTTTCCATATTTTCAACATTAAATGTTGTGAATCTATTCATAAATTCTTATCATTTGTCACAAAATAAATGCTTGTTTGCATATAGAAAAGCACTGCAAGTGACGGATCATCAAATCAACAAGGAGAGACTTTTTCCTATTGAAGAACAAGAATAATTCTGACTTTAATTTCCCTTCCGATGAAATTATTAAGCTCTTTCACTTTCATGCCGTCTCTCCCTACAGATCATGGTGACCAAAGTGACGAGGACAGGTCGACAGAACTCACGTTAAGCTATCCAAAAATATTCTTCCAAATGACACTTTCATTTTCTATGACCTTGCCTAACTCATTTGCTAACAAATCCTTTTATTAAACGAAATGAGTGGAGAAATCACCCGTTTTTTGTTTGGATTTAATCGCTCTTGTAAACTATTAAAACTAACCAAAATAATGTCTACTTGAGATAATTTGTTAAACAAGATTTAATCGCTTATTTTTAGATGGGAATTAGAAAGTGCATGGGGTTAAATGACATTGACTTTTTTTCTTTTTTTCCCCTACTTCCGCAACATGTGAACTGTGAACAAGAGAAATACAATACAAAATTTATCGTAATTATTTTGTAGATGAATCATTTAACTTTTAAGTAAAGAGTAGACAAACAATTTAAATATAATTTAAATAGTTTCATTTTGTTCCTTGTTTTTGTTTTTATAAATCAAAATCATTCTTTGAAATTATGTAGATATTAATGAATGACTTGGTCAAAAAACAGACATTGGAGAGTTAATTGCTCCATTAATTTATTTAACTGTCACGTGCGAAATACGGACACATTTCAACAAAAAATTAGCTGAAATACCAGAGAGAATGTACGAATAAATTGCAATTAACACTATCTGTTCTCTTTGCTTAGATCATCTAAATTCTAAGTTGGTTGGTAGATGACAAAAATATATTTGGAAGATTTAAGGTTCCCGGAGTGGTGCATTGAATTTTCACAATGGCATTTATTACTTCTACTAGGCTTCAGAGAAAATTGTATTTTTCCATTTCCTCTGTTTGGAAAGCTCATTATCGTTATTGCTCGTCATTATCTTCCAATTCACTGTTAACTGCAAAACTATCCTCACCTACTTTTGTTCAAGTCAAACGGAAATTATTCTCACATCAATCACATTCTCATCAACAGAGAGGAGTTGGTAGTCTCACTAGTCAACAAGTACAACCCGGTCAACAAATGAAACCACACGGGATTGAGCACAATTGGGACCTTAGGACTTATACCCCAAAAGATATTGAAGAAAAATGTACAGCAATCATCGAACAATTAAAACTACTCTTTGATAAAGCTGCTACTGCCAAAACATTAAATTTCGAAAATGTTCTAAAAGTAAGTAATGCATAACTTTCATTCATGACAATATTTTATTATGTAGTTTCTGACATCATCTTGTAATTTGTGATCTTGTAGCCTCTTTTGGAAGCCCATCGATTCAGGTATTTTTATTTATTTATTTCAGAAACATTTACATTTAGTAGACTAGGCTACTTTAAATTGTAGACATACCTTTAAATGTTACTTATCTATTTTAGTTTCACTCATGGTGCTGTGGTCACCTTTCCGAGGTAATTTACATTTTTGTATTGATTTGTCTAAACTTGATACTATGTATTTGTTCTATCATTTATCGTGACATGCTCATTTACAAAATGATTTTTATTCAAGGCATGTCGCTTCTACACAGTCTATTCGTGATGCTGCATCGCAGGGTAACATATAATATATTCCTTACCTCGTATTACACAATACGAGAAAACATTGACTGAATTTTTTGACATTTTTTTATAGCCACAAAATTATTGGATGAGTCAAGTGTGGAGATGAGCATGAGAAAAGATGTATTTGACAAATTAGTTGCATATAGGGAGACCAACAGTTCTCAAGATAACCTTTGTCCCGAGTATCAACGCTGCCTCGACCGACTGATTCAGAATGGACGTCGTAATGGTTAGCTATCATTGTATTGCTACTTATAATGTACACACAATATTTTGATGGCACTATTTTACTTGTACAAACCTTAGGACTCCATCTTAGTGAAGATGTTAGAGAGAAAGTTAAAGCAATTAAGAAACAAGTCAGTGAATTAACACTTCAATTTAGTAGAAATTTAGGTGAGGAAAACACCGTCCTACTATTTTCTGCAGAGGTAAGAGATTTTCCATAATACACTATAACATTTATTCATTATTTATAATATTTATATATATAATATGAATCATATTGTATGATAATAATAATATTTTTGTTTTCTTGAGGAATTGGATGGAATGCTAGGACCTTTCTTAGAAGGATTAGAAAAGGTAATTACAATAATCTATTAGAGTGATAATGTTTAGTATAAGGTAATCTTATGATAGGATGTAGTGTAGTTTTTTATTTAAACATGCTCAAATTGGTATTTACAGGATACGGAGACAGGAAAATATAAAGTGACATTGAAGTATCCGCATTTCTTTCCCATCACGAGAAATTGCACTGTTCCGAATGTAAGTAAATATTGGTAATGGTAGAAGAGCTGAATTGCATTTGTGTTTAAAAATATTGATGCACTTTTATCAATCAATATAAATTAAATTAAATTATACCTCGAAACGTGAATTTTTTGAGGTGTGATTAAGCACGTTATTAATGCATAAATTTATTATCACAGACTCGTCGGAAGTTAGAATTTGCCTACCAATCTAAATGCCTTAAAGAGGTAATTGACATTTTTATTTATTGATTTCTGTCTTGATATTGAATTTCTAAAATTATACTTAAAATACATGCTTGGTGAATTAAATGAGGTAAAATATTTATTTTTTAGAATACACGAATTCTTGAAGAAGTACTTGAACTTCGTCAACAAGAAGCGGAACTTTTAGGATATTCTAATCATGCTGCATATGCACAGGTACAGTACACTTTTCCTAAATACTGTACCATGTACTACATTGTATCATTGACAATGATTCACTTTATTTAGCATAATTTTTGTTACGTCTTTTTAGGAGATGCAAATGGCTAAAAATCCAGAGAGAGTGAGAGAATTTTTAACCGATTTGGCAATTAAGCTACAACCTCTATGGAAAGCTGAGAAAGAGCAAATGCTAGAGCTTAAAAAACGAGAGGTAGTTAATTTATTTTATTTATCTGTCTGAATGTACTACTACTTTTACAAAAGTACAAGTATAACGTGAGGTTAAATTAATTTGTTGACAGTGTCAAAAATGGAATTATCCGTACAATGACAAGCTCGAGATGTGGGACTTTCGATTTTACAGTAAAGCTTATACATATAACTTGGACTTGCTATTTTTAAACATTGGAAATATTCTACAGTAATATCTAAGGCATACACTGTCTAATCATCATTTTGTTGTTTTTCATTTCAGTGTGTATGATTGAAGAAGAGAAGTACGCTGTTGATCAGCAACTGTTAATGTCTTATTTTCCTTTAGAAGTTGTTACCCAGGGCATGTTAGGTAAGTCAAAAAAGAAAGAGAAAAGTACACACTCGTTTTGTAAACATTTTAAACATCTTATTTTTTCATAAAGGAATCTACGAGGATTTGCTGAGTCTGAAATTCACACGTCTTCCAGACGCACAAAAGTGGCATGAAGATGTCGAAGCAGTTGAGTTAAAATTTTATTACAATCTAAAGGATCTAAAATAATAAAGAAGTTATTTAACTTGCGATAATGGATCTCCCTTCTGTGTACATGGAATTAAAATATCTACTTTTATGATGTAGTACCAAGTGACTGACCAAAGAACGGGTGAACTCATGGGTTATTTTTACCTTGATTTATTTCCACGAGAAGGCAAGTTTGGTCACGCGTGCTGTGTACCATTGCAGCCCGGATGTCTCAATGAAGATGCTGTTAAGCAGCCTGCTGTTAGTGCCATGCTTTGTAACTTTACTCGACCTAATAGTAAACAAAATAAACCGTCGCTTTTAGATCATAAGGAGGTAATTTCATAAACAATTTTTAATGTTATCAAAGTTTTAATAATACTATACTGTAGTAGTTCATAGAAAATTCACTTTGATGTAAAATATATTACATTCACAACTCTAGGTTGAAACTTACTTTCACGAATTTGGACATCTCATGCATACGTAAGAATGTAGAATAACAAAGTTTATTGCTATGAATAAAGTAGCTGATAGAAAATTCATTCTGATTAGGATTTGCTGTACTGCAAAATCAGCTCTTCTCTTTGGTACAAGGGTAGAGACTGACTTTCTTGAAGGTAAGAAAGAAGCCTCTTTTCTAAACTAATATTAAATTAATAATCGTATGAACAAGAAATGTAATAATCATTTTGTTTTCTTATCTCTTTCTTAAAGCACCCTCACAAATGCTAGAGAATTGGGTATGGGAGCGAGAAAATTTACGTCGAATGTCCTGTCACTATGAGGTTACCATATATTTTGAATTCTTATATTCCGCATGTATTTGAAAAACTAAAGGGTGAACATACTATGTAAATTTATTTAACATGTAAATTAAATTATTACTGTGTTTATTACAGACTAAAGAGACGCTTCCAGACGAAATTATTGATAAATTGGCTGCTTCCCAGATTGCTAATGCAGGTGGACTAAATTTAAGACAAATTGTGCTCGCAACATTTGATCAACGAGTTCATCTTCGTGGTCGTTCGGATACACAGGTAAGATGGTTTCAAATTAAACAAAATATGTTTCAAAGGAAAATAGATGATATAGGCATATGGAGTTATGGGTTCTATCATAAGATTGCTATTCTTGTGGAAAGAACCTTCATCTGTAAATCACGTATACTTTAATGGACTGATTTTGAAATTCTGTTTGTGTTTTTTTCCACTGTCAAATCTCCATTTGTGAACGAATTCTAGGCTCTGTATGCAGAAATACTTCAAGAGATTATGGGTCTTGAGGCAATTCCTGGAACAAATATGCCAGGTTAGTTTTTAATCATTTTGTTTTGCCTTTTGAATCACGTAGCCAGATTCATTTCAAGAAATATTCTAGTATATTGCATTTTAAAAGGTTTTTTTTCCATGTTTTAGCCAACTTTAATCATCTATGTATTGGATATAGTGGTCGATATTATAGTTACTTGGTAAGTCGTGGCCTCGTGTCCGTTTTCATTTGCATCATGCACTATGGTAGCTGCTATTTTATAAAATTATAAGCTATAATTTTGTGTTTGCTTTTACAGTTCAGTGAGGTCTTTAGCATGGATATGTACAAGACAATGTTCAAGGAGGGGACATTCAATGCCGAGACCGGTTTACGTTATCGTCAATGTATTCTAGAACCCGGCGGCTCGAAGGACGCAATTGATATGTATGTGATTTTTTTGATTGTTGTGTATTAGAATATTAATTTGATTGAAAGGATTTTCATTTCTAGTGGTACATGCATATTAGATAACATTTCAGTAGTGTTGAGACTTTTTTATACTGAAAGAATAGAATTTAAACATGGATTATTATTCATATTCTTAGGTTGAAAAACTTTCTTGGACGTGAGCCAAACAATACTGCATTTCTTGAGAGTAAAGGACTTTCACCCTACCCAGAGGGTTGAACATTTATTACTAATTCAGTTGTACTGATTTGAAAAAATTTCCACATTCATAATATTTGTAAACATTTTTTACAAGAGCAACAAAGTACAACCATGAATAATTTACACCAACAGCGCATGTTTTTGTTATAAGTAGTTTGAAAGTATCAAATTGAGGTGATCTAACAATGTATTCATTACTGTGTGATCTTTCACAACGAGATGAGATAAGATAATAATTTTGAAAAATAGTATGTGATGTTTGAAAAGCGTGATTTGTGTGGTCTATAATAAAGACGTTGAGAATTGAGTCCATTATGTTGATTAAACTGATTTTTATTATAGTTTGTGTCTAGCATGTACATGCATAGTCGGCACAATTATCTACAGGACTTTTATTTTTTATCCATTAGGGTATTTGTAGTACTTAATGCAAAATAAACTATGTGCGTTATATGCACTGAATAAACTTGAGAATGAGAAATCATTTTTGGGTTGTGCCTTCATTACTTAGATGTGATGAAAACTTTCCACTTGTGCCCAAATTTTCAAGGGTATACAATTTGATCAATAATATCATTTAATCTCAAATAAAATAATCAATACATAAAATTAGCTCACTTCTCGTACAACTCATTACTCTTTTATTGTCTCTTCCGTAGTCCCATCCCATTTTACAAGTCCAACACCTCAATCTAGTAAACATTTTTACTAGTATAGTAGATATATTTATATATATTTAGATATATTTACTCTTTCACGAGTTGACGTTGACACAATAAATTTGTTGATTTTGTAATAATTATTAATTATTAGTTTTTTATATAGAGAGAAAATAAGGTCTACTCTCTCTACTACATGCCTTCTTCATTAATATTTCAATAGCTGTTAGTTATGTCTTTGTAGACCCCGTTCAAAATGTAATACGTATATAACAATAATAATATTTGGGTATGTAGAGTTAAATATTCTGACACATAAAATATATAATATATATATTTAATAATTTTAAAAAAATCACAAAACTATCACATTCAACATTCAGTAATCATTGACATTTTACAGTTAGAATTTTATGAATTACATTTAACAACAACAGTATATAGCCATTCCTTTCATACTTTTAAATAGCACAACTTCATAAAACGATTATTACACATTGTTTGTTTTCATGGCCATGAGTTGCTCCCTGAACTCTTCTATAGCTTCCCGAATTTTTTCCAAACTAAATACATAATAATCAAATACACATTTACCCACGTCATTAAACTATTATGCAGCTTGAATTGTCCAAAGTTTGAGAGAGACTTACTTGTAAGCAGCTGCTAATTTTTCAATGATCTCCTTTTTGACCTGTCTTGCCAAAAAAACTCAATTAATTATTTGAAGGAAATAAATTATAAACAAGATAAGAGATTGTGAATTAAATGACCTGGGCCAATTCAATTGGGGAGAGGGGTTCATCTTTATGAGCTCCGGCGTATCTGATTTTTTTAGAAAAAAGAAAAGACAAAAGTTGTTGACAAAATAGTTTAAAATTTCATAAATGCAAAAAGAATATTATTAGGTGTCTAATAAATTCGTACTTCAATGCATCCCAAATTATGTCATCTCCAGCTGCAGCCATTTTTTGTTCCAAGTCAGATAGGTCATCGGCTTCATTCCTTTTGTCAAAAAATTAATATTAGACACTCAATAATTGTATGCAAGTTTATGTGAAGTGGAGAAAGTACAACTTTCTTTGTGCCAACACAAGAGAATTCTAATGCCTTTGACATACAAAAGTACAGTGAAAAAAAATATTTAATTTTTACGTTTCTCGTTTCCTCTTGACATTGGTAGACATTGCCAAATTTTTGTAAAATTCATTCAATATCCATTTACGATCTGATTTATTCTCTGTCTCATTTTCTTCCCGAACTCTCAACTTTTTGTGTTCCTTGGACTCTTTCAAAGTTGGTTTGACTGGTTCTGTAATTCTCGCTGGAACAATGACTTTTGGTTTGACTGCTGAAATGGGGGCTGTCGTGGGTTCTTGTTGAGCAGTCAGTTTTGGAGTTGAAGCATCCTTAGTATTTTCTTCATCCTCATTATGTTTGTTAGATTTTGTGGATTCAACGGCTGGTATGGTTGCATCATGGTCGTGAGAACTCTTCTTGTCAATACCAAAGTAGTCGGACCAATCAATTGATTTTTTGGCCTTATTATTTCCCATGCCTTGAACATGCCCTGGGGCTGGAATTTGTCCAGATGAGGATGATGAAGAGCTTCCAGAATTTCCAGAATGTGTACTTGTCACCACTGCCTTGTCTGTTGTCACTCGTCCCTTATCATTTGAGATGCTTAGAGGGAGTGCCTTGGGACCATTAAATACTTTTTCCAGCTGAGCAACGACATGAGGATTCGTTTCTTTCTTGAACCGACCACTTGGCTCTTGAGTCTATTAAATAAGAAATAAAAACACCAAAAGTTTTGATTAAATTACACTAATAAATGTACTTGTACAATTCCGTAATTATTGATTCGATTTATAAAGTGTACCAAATGATGGATTCCAACTCGTTTGGATCGCTTTGACGAGAGGAATTCAATTTTATCAGGATCCTCATTATCTAAACTAGCTGGTTGTTCCAAGTCAAAGAATCGTCCTTGTCCACTTTCCCTCTTATTTGTTGCATACACTTTGGCAAGTCTTCTGAGGTCATCGGGACTCAAGTAGCTTGGATTATAATATTGCTCTGGGGTTGTGGGTACAAGAGCATCATCGTCATTATTATAGACACCACCTGGATTGCCCCCCTTTGAACTCAATGCGTATCCATTCAGAAGGAGAATAATGGTCTGAATTTCTTCATCAGACAATGGAGTGAAGTCTTCCAATCCAGTCGCGTCGCCATGTTGACTGGAGGACCTGCCCGTCTTTGTTATTGGTCCAGTGAAGCGTCGTGTATTTCTCCGGTAAGGAGACAAGGGATCTTGTGCAGGTAGAGTAGCATCAGGTCGATTTCTGTAACTGTTTTGTTGACTCTGTCGAAATTCTCGAAAGTGAGACACAGGTCCCAAGTCTAAGTCTCGACCCAACCTGTTTAATTTTAAATAGATTGTGTTTAGTAATAGGACTTGAGTATTTATTTCGACTGTCATCAAAAATGACTCTGAATGTTTTAAACTAGAAATTTATTCTGGTCTCACATAAATCGCTTGGTATAGAAATTATTGGTAGGCACAGCGCCATAGTCCTCCAAAATAGGATTGACCTTATTCATGTACGCCAAGGGAAGTCTAGGAGCATACCGTCGAGTACGATGCTTACCAATGAGATCCTCATTGTCTGTAATAATCCCCATAACACTACACATCATCGTCGCCAAAATAACAAGTCGTACCCTACCTCCTTGCCCCATGTTTGACCTACGCCAATACAAATTAATTGAAATACGAGATTAGATTGACCCTTTACGTATAACAATTATATGAATAATCTTGTCATATAAAAATGTTTTTTTTACCTTTTGATCCTTGAAATTGAACTTTCTTTTACTTTCTCTTTCTTGTGACTTTTCTGCTAAGGCCAAAGGAATTAGTAAAACATTCCCCCAATTAAAATTTTGTATGAGCAGAATACTTGCTCCGAGTGCTCTGACTTTCCTTCTAAACTTTTTTCTTACGTGAGCAAATTGAAGTTCCTTTTTTAAAAGTCACAGCCCATGTATGTGTAGTATATATAGGGTACCTACTGGATCTCTCTCCAAAGATTTCTAAAGACGTTTTCTGGAGAGCGCATGGAATCTAGAGAAAAATGGTTTAACCTTCTAGTTCTCTCTTTCTCTCCTTTCCTAGTTGAATAAAGTGGATCGATACTGGTATGACAGCGACTGTCTATATATAGTATAGTTGTGTATATTTTGTTCGTTTTTTAATGCTTTTCAATTCCACCATTTGTCCACATGATTGTAACACACAAGTGCTTATACACAAAAAGAAAGCGCATGATCTTTTTTGCCCTGTATAGATTCAACAAACTTTCTCCAGTACTTTCTTTGTCCAGGAATCTCATTATAGTTCTCATCTCCAGATGATGTGTGAAAAAGCAATAGAGCAAAGACTAAAAAATTCAATATTATTAAGCATACAAGATGAAGCAATGAGGGCAGACGCCACTGCAATACGCTAATTTATTTGTCATCATCACATTCTTCCACACTCTCGCTCTATAAAACACTTATATCTTACCATACGCGAGCATCCCCATAATGGCTTATAGTCTAAAAGACTATTAATTTAATTTCCTTGGTATATGCTACCTACCATAAAATTGTACTAAGGTATACGTAGTTAAACACCATGAATCATACCATACGAGTAACATCGTCCCTTTTGATCGTAACAGCGAAAATAAAGCCCTACACAAAGTCCAGGAGCTTGAAAATTTGCTCAACTGTTGCTTTTATTTGGATTCTAGAAATGAGTTTAAATTATACTTTAGTTGAATGCCATGAGTTATGAAAATAAAAATATAAGGTTCACCAAAAATTTGAAGATTCGAACGTACGAATGTAATTTCGAATTCAACATGATGGATGGCATAAATTACGATGATACGTCATCTCATGTACGAAAACTATACTTAATGATTATACAATTTGCTGTGAAAGTCGGTGAAAACTTGACGAAATTCTTCTACTCCCGTTGGTCCAGCTGCAAAGGAATACATGGACACAGAAAATATAAGAGAGCTATGAAATCAAGTAAGAGTAGCGAGCAATTTTTAAATGAGAAAATGAATAAATTTTTTATTTGGCTCAAAAAACTACAACGTAGATTTTCCATACATCTTTTTCTATTCTATACATCCTATTCTATTACATCTATTCTGTACATTCAGAACACAGATCTGTCAAACAAAATGTTTCTATTTTTCATTAGGTATGTATTAATGTAGAATACATATTATATTTCAGCAGTTTTGTACAGTCTCTTGTCAGTCGAGTTCGAGTTTCATTTTAGCACACCATGTCGAATAAATCTCTAATTTTAATAGACTATGCTGGAAAGTAACAAATTTTGTGTTGAAATGTGGTCTAATATATAACTTACTTATTTTATGACCTCTCACATTTTGGAACATTTCCACGTTGAAACCCCATCTATACTAAATTCTACATTACTTAAAATATAACAGAATGAATGATGAGCATACTTAATTATAACAGTCTATTTACTACTGTTTTGAATAAATAAATATGATAATAAATTATTAGTACAATATATATTGTGTATAGGTAACAAATTGTCAAGCATCTTTCTCTTTCACTTATTGAATGAAAGAATACTTATAAGTTTGTAGCACATATTGTCCGTTTGAATTTACCAACAATGGAAGTATTTTTAGAAGCTCATATTATTATCTTCCTCGCAAACCAGTTTGACCAGTGGAGATAACAATTGATAAATTCCAACTGACAATGCACTTTAGTTAAAACTATCAATCTAAATAAATAACATTACCGATCTCCAGACAGACACAGTAAACAACTTGAATCAAAACCAATGTACATAAGTACATAATATATTATTAAGGTACACACGAAAGAGACAAATTGTTGCTTATAACTGATGCTAGGGATTTCTTTCTATACAAACATTTCATAGCAAATTATCACATCTTTCCACGTTTGCTCTTTTCTTCTACATAATCATAATTATCTTTACTTATTTACAAGTGAACAATAACGACAATATATATGTAAGTACTTAAATAATGTATCTTTTTCTTTTTTCGTTGACCCTTTTAAAAGGTAATTCATACGTAGGAAGGAAGTTGTGGCATTTTGAGTAATTTACATGTTAGGAAGTTTGCAGCAACAATAGTAATATACTTTGGATACTGTTCTGGTATATCATATCATCTTCACTTTCTATAGTCCTACATTATACTATTCCAATATATTTTATTTATAAAATGAATTAGACAAGAGCAACTTCAAAACTAGACTCAACGTTTTTATGTAAATTGTAAGAATTTGAAACGGGATTGGAATTATTAGTACTGTTCGCTACACGATTATTAGTTTCAAATTGGCCACTGCCACTTGTAAGTCCTCTTTTATCAGGAATTTTAGGAAAATCAGCCTTTCTGAATGGATCCTCATCTTCTTCAATGTCAATACTATTTTTATTCTTATTAACAATAAAAGAATTCTTTTCAACCTGCAAACAGCAAAAAAGTAGTTTAATTCATAATAAAGGAAATAATATCATCCTGAAGAGACAAAGAGAAAGAAAGAAGAAAATGCACAACTTGAATTAAATTAAGCAACCAACCTGCACAACAAAATGACTAAATCCTATCCCTGTGAACAGTGAATTCACTTGCCGAATGACAGCTTGCTCATTCGTTTCATCAGTCACCTGAATATGGATAGACCCTGTATATACGTCCATAGAGTGCGTCCAGAATCTTGGAATGGAATATCCAATCGTCCTTATAAAACAATAAAACACAGAAATTATTTGATCTATTCCATTCAAATGATGTTTAATGTTCTTGATAATTCGTTTAACCAATCGATTCATGTCTCCAGTTGTCTTCATAAATGAGATTTTTTTAAAAAAATATTATACGTACCCATCCATTGCAAGAATTTGGAGAAGAACTTGTTGAATTTGTCTCTCCAATGAAATAGGTATGGTTAACAGTAAAATTCTTCCCGTGTCTTTTAATAAGGGTAAAACACTGAGCACAATTAGTACCGCAACAATAATGGAACAGATGGGATCGACTATTAACAGCCCCCATTGATGTACGACAAATGATGAGATTATCACGCCAATGCTTCCTGTGAAAACAAATTTTTAAAAATAAAAAGTGGTTTATATAATTTTATAGTAAATAAAGAAATTTTTCAATATTTTGTTTTATGTTGGTATTATTTTGTATTATGTTCATTAAAATTATTAAAAAAAATATTTAAAGTAAAATTATTTAAAACACTAACCCATTGTATCAGCTAAGATGTGAAGAAAAACTCCTTTACACGGGGAATCACAATTATTAGTAATAATTTATTAAAATGAAAAGTTAGAATTTCAAAAAAAATCAATTTGATTACCTTTGATATTAGCATTATTACGATGAGAATAAGAAGTATTCTCTACAACAGTTGAATTTCTAAACGCAAAAATGCCGCATATATTCACAAGCAACCCTGCTGCCTGTAATTCATACAAATGAAAATCTTATCTCCATCCTTAAATCCATCACAATGCCTAACGTTTTAACCTATTTGCTCACCGAGACAGGAAGTAAACGATGGGTTTCTAGAAGAGTTGGAGGATCAAAAAGTCTCTGAACTGCTTCCACAAATACGACTACAGCCACAACCAGGAGGAACAGTGTATTAATGAAACCAGAAATTATTTCAACTCTTCCATATCTGTACATAATTCAAACAAAAATTAATTCTCACAGAAGTTTCCTCAAAAGTAATTGTGAATAATGAAAAGATTGAATCTATTTTAAAACACATGAATAAGTAAACAAATAAACAATTCGGTACCCAAAGGGAAAAACTGGTGTAGGAGACCACCGGCACATGACAGAGGCACCCAGTCCAATTAAGAGAGCAATTGTGTCAAAGAGCATGTGAAAGCCATCTGATATTAAGCCTAAACTGTTTGATAATGTTCCACATAGAAATTCTATACAGGTGAATGTCAGGTTGATAATGATAAAATAGAATATGGTTCGACTCGTTCCATCCTCTTGAATTTGTTTAAATAAGGATTTAAATAAGGACATCAGCCATGGAACAACATCCCACAATGAAATTCCTTCACCAGTTACTTGATTTGAAAAACTAAACAGGGGCAGACCGTCGGAAGAGTAGCCAACAAATGAACCACCACCACTTGGATGCTTCTCAGTCGATGTTAAACTGAAAGTTCCTATGATATAAAAACAAAAGTCTTGAAATGTTGTACCTAACAGTGATAATAAATGCCACTTGATATGCTACATAAAAAATACTCCAGATGTTTGTAATTGTTTTATACCTAGGCACATAAAAACAAATGCAACCAGAGATACTACAGTTGGCACATCGGTGGTTACCCAAATAAGGCCAATGAGTAGAGCAGATAGTTGACTTCCAGCAGTTCCTATTCTGGCAACTTTAGCTGCTTCCATTCTGCTCAATTCATAAATTATATAAAACGACAGAAAATAAAATAACATAGGCATAACATAGACTACAAACTTTGAAGCTTTGAAGTAAGAAAATAATAATAAGAGACCTTTTCAAGCAGATGGTGTCAACATAGAAAGTTGATACGAATCCAAAGACAACGATGAAGAGCAACGACACAATATTTGAGCGCAGAGGAACTAAATCAGCCTGCTCATCAAAAGTTCAATAAAAAAGTCTGTGTAGTTTATCGAACCACATATTTAGTAATATCACATGTTAGATTTTAAAAAATTACACCAGCGATGAGGTCAATCAAGACCATGAAAAAGAGAAGAATGCCAGAGACGAGTGTTGACAATGCATGCAGTCTTTTCAATCCCCCCAAATCAACGGCTAGTGCTTTGGCAAAAGCATTAAAGCCTAATTTTAACATTAGTGAAAGAGCTAATGTTAAAATTCCAACCTAGAAGGATACAATAATATGAATAAAAACACATCACTTCTAGTAAGGGCCATTAATGACTAATGTATACAACCTACCGATCTTTTGAACACAAAATCTTGTTCCTCTTCGATACTTTTAGCCGTTGTATGAGAATTTTGATGAGAAACAGAATCATTGTCAAATAAGAGCAAGATGAGGATCGAAGCAAGAAAGAGCACAGCTCCTCTTAGCCTTGGACCAGATTTAACTACAAAATGACAAAGATAATTATTAACTAAATGAGAGCTATACATATATAAAAGTTCGGTTAAAAAATGATTAATGTTTGAATGTTATTTTTGGCTGTGAAAATTAGACCATAATAACTTACCAACAAAAAAAGCTGTAAAAATTCCAGCTAAAGTATAATCATAGTGTGCAGCTACGAAAATAGTCCTAAATGGACCACCTAAAGTCAATCCAGATGTCCACATCATCAAAAATACAATAGAAACTATTGCATGACGTAGAACTCGGATCCATTCCCAAATGGCTACTTTTGAGCCTGTGGAAAAAGGCCTCTGTACAATACTGAATATGACACCAGAACTAAAAACAAATCATTTAAATCAAAATATTTAAATGAAGTGAACTTTGTATGAAGTTAATAATTGTAAATAGTTGTATTTAATCATTGTTGACATATGACTAAAAGAACATGTCACACCTTAACTGGAGGAGCATAAGCGTTTGTAACGAAGGACTCCATCGTCCAAAAATCCCTGTTGGACTGCATGAATAAAACGCAAATACATATTATTTTCCTTATTAGTCAAAATATTAATCTACTATAGTAGAGCTATCCATAAATTTGATTCATTGATTAAACTCACGGGTAATGGACGTCAGTCGTAAGCGGAACACCATTAGTTGTAAATAAAGTTATACTGGTCAAAAAATAACGTTACAAGTTATTGAGCTTATATTATATATATTTGTGTTTTCCTTGTATACAAGTTGTTTGTTTACTTACACATCTGCTAGTAAAAAAGTGGACACGGACGACAAAATTTTGACACATAGAAGCAGAACAATGAACCACGGTAATTTTGATCGGTCCAGAATGGAAGACCCTGCTCCTCGATATTTGCCATTGATGGTGCTTCCTAGAAGAGCAACAACATGATCGATTATACTAAATGTCAATAAGTGTCAGTCTCGTGTTATGCAATGTATGTAGCATAAGAATATGTTTGTACAAGTACTCCTTACCAGGAATAAGATTCCGGCTACGTTCTGCGTTTAACATGGAGTTAAACTACACCTTTAACTTTACATATGAAATATAGAATTTGTTTTATAAGGAGAATTATGGAATCTCATGTAACTTTGGCTTTTATGAAATATTTTGGAAACTTTGTTCAATATTAGTACCAACAAATAAGGTACTATTATTGTCAGATACTCTACACATTTTTACTGAATATGAAGACTTTAAAAATATTTAACGATTAGGTGAGTCACAAGAACCGGGGATTAAATCACATTAATAAGATTAATTTATTAAACTTCATAAATATTTGTTGAACAGTTGAACTCTTCACAATTTTTTTTTCAAATCCTCTACCTTCGCGCTGCTGTATACTCTATAGACTCCAAACTCTATACTCTATACTCTATAGACACTATGAAGAAGAGTTGAAATTTTGTCTACACAAAAAAAAGAAAAAAAGGCTGTGAATCTGAATTGTTCATTATAAATGGGATTGTTTCGATTTCGGGATAAATCCTCAAAATCGTGTCCAAAAACCTACACAGTGGAGTGTCCGGAGTAGACAGTGGGGTGAGAGGTTTTGGTGGCATTGAAATGTATTGTCAAAATTTCGACCTGAATTAGGGCTTCAAAAAATTAATTAAAATTTTTAAGTATAGCTGTCCACAACTGACTCCACTAATCGTTTTTCTGAAAATCGCGAGTTCAAAAATATTTAATGATTAAGTGAGTCACTCCAAGTTTACTTGTGTTTGAAAATTACCAACTTAAATGTTTAGGTAGATTGATTGAGTTCTTTTAATGTCTTCTTGATTCAACATATTTAAAAGTATAATTTTAGTATTTTCAGTATTGTTTTGTTGAATATTGATAACCATTCTACTCGTCCCATTGTATAAGAATATTATTCATAAAACAAAAATCTGTTCTTTCTTCAAAGTTGCAAAATTTGGTCAACTAAGGAACACTAGTTTTGGGTGTCCAGGTGTCCATAAAATGCTTCGACCACCGGATCCTTCGTCTTCTTTACAAAATCAAGTAAGTCAAAACCATGTGAAATAAAATTATCATGTTTTCACGAACATTTCAAAAGTATTTTTTTGTAAAAAAAAACTCATCAAATCTGCCATGTCTAATATTTTTTCTGATGATGCATCCTTCTTTTTTTTTTTAAAGATTCAAGAATTCTCAAGCCCATTAAAAAAACCTAGAACTAGTGAAGATTTCTGTAAGTATTAAATTCTGAAACCAAGTTTTTCTACGATCATATGTGTAACAAGACTAATAATTTTAATTTATAGTTGCACAAAAATAATATTATCAATCATTGCATTGATGATCAATGTTGTAACTTTTATACTAATTATTTACTGTTTTTTTTCTTTCTCATTAGTACGGTTCTGTGATGTGGTCTTATCGTACACGAATTACCCTAATGCTTTCGACGACGATGAGGTACAGACAAAAATTTACTGTTCAATTCATTTCAATAATGTGTTAGAAATTTGTTTTTTTATTGTGCATTGTATTGCACAACCTTACTTACCTCTGCTCAATTTAATTGTCACCTCCATCATACCTTTATAATACTCAGTTTTTTATTCTTGAATGTGATTAGTTTTTAATTCAATTTTAATTTTTCATAGTTTTTTATTTACAAAATTTCTAGTCATTGTATAGTGTACTTGTGTATATGGTTCTATACCTATAGTATCTACACTATAGAGAGACTACATAATACTACATATTTATTTTGTATCATAATACATAAACTCTATGTTTGTGTATAAAGGAATGTCTCATTTTTTTTAATTCTCCATTATAGTTAACTTTAAGAGAGAGACCAAGTACAATTAGTGTAAATAAAAATATCAAAAAAGTAACTATAATATGTACATAGTAGTACATTGTAAGGGAGCCTCAGTTGGTGATCACAATTTTGAAATGTTGGGGGGAGGGGGTGTTTCAAAAGAAACTACTCATGTTTCCTATACTGTACAATGGACTCGGGCCTACATAGCAACAGTCACATTTCCCAAAAGTAAAAGCTGTATGCCCTCAACATGTAATCAAAATACAATATTTTACGGAAATTTTTTTTTGTTGTTCTTCCTCTTCCCTAAGAATTGCTATAAAATAATTATATCTAAAATGATAAAAAAAAATACATTGAAGAGCAATTTGACCCGGTGACTTATTAAAAAAAAGCATTTTGATGGACTCTCAAACTTCTAAATATTAAATATACACATCGACTATTTTTTGATTGTGTTTTATCTGAAAACTTTACTATTCTGATTGGTGATTATGTCGCTTCAGTTTCTGATAAGATTAATTGAGGAGCAGACCTCTTTATCCTAATGATATATGTACATGTTCTATTAATCTGTAGAATTAGTCAGTATAATTAGTTGAGTATTTTCCATGGTTGTACTGGTTAACATTCTATAAATACTCCGTGTGACAACTTATATATTAAAAATGAATTTCAAGTTTAAAATGCACAATATCATTAATTGCCTTTTCTTGTGTAATCTTATTTTTCTTTCAGGATGAGAGGAAAAGTCCTTTAAATAGCATTGGAGAGTCTGCTGCCTCAGACACATCTAGTAGATCTTCAAGCGTGGGGGAAGTTGATACTGGTGAATGTAAGGGTACTAATGATTCATTGTTGTTTAAAAGAAAAACATTACATTCAATAAAGTAATTGGTACATGAAAAATGAGTCTTGTAATTTACTCCTTTTAATTTCAGATGAAGACACTTGGGGCATGGTAACATGTTGGTGTGGAAAACCATTTGCGGGACGTCCTATGATAGAGTGTGAATCTTGTTTAATATGGCTACATTTAAGTTGTGCGCGAGTGAGGAAAAGTAACATCCCCAGTAAGTTGACAAATTACACTATCAGAAACATTTACTTTAATTTTTTATAGTCGGCAATATATCAAGTATCATCATATGAACTATTTGCAATGATTCTGTTTATTGATTGATTTTTTTCTTCTTTAATTCTTGTAGAGCATTTTAAGTGTGCTCAATGCAAGCCACCAAAGACGAGAAGAAAACGTCAAAGTTCGGGTAATAGTGAAATTGAAAGTCAACATCAGCATCTCTCATCTTCATCCGCATCAACAAATGTGACTGCGATAAATGGCTACTCATCCTCCAGCAATCACTTGTCCTCTTCATTACTATTGAACCAAAGTAATCATCACAGTGGAAAATCACATCATGGACTTGGGTCATCAACAATAAATTCAACTGTAAATGGAAATTCTTCAACAACTTCCTCTTTCTATTCATCCTCAGCATGTGTAAATCCCTCGTCCAATAATTGTCCTAGTACCAATGCAACTTCATCTAATGATTCCCATTCACTTCCCGGTAAAGATAGGGACAATGATGGAAAGGATAATAAAAGTAGGAGTAACATTCAGATGACGGACGAAGATCATGTTGTCAATATATCCCAGTCTCGCAATCTTCCTCCGCCAACCACTAATAATAATTTAACCAGTTTTGGTACGACCACCACCACCACTTCAACACCAACAACAGTTACAACAAATCATCACTTGAATAATAACAATAATAATAGTAGTAGAAGTAGTGGTAGTAACGGTAGCAGCAATCATACCAACAATAATAATAATAACCTCAAAGTCAAAAATACAAAAGCCCGTCGAATCGCTAGACCAGCCAAGAAGAAGGATCAACAGCAACAACAACATTTGACCAATCATGAGAATAATTCCCTTCGACTGAATTATAGTCCCCTCTCATCAAATAATTATTGAAAAGAAAAGAAAAATCATGAAAAAGGTTATATATTTTATAATTATTATTCGATTACGCTCTATATATAATTGTAAAGTTTTTTTTATTTGTTCATTTTATTTTTCATCCCCACCCTCCTCTCCTTTTTCTCAACGTCATCACCTGGCATTACTCTGATTAAAATTAGTATACCATGTAGTCCTTCATCTTGCCTATTCTCCTAAATTTAAAAAGAAATCAGGAGTCAAATAGTTTTTTTGTGAGGGTAATTCTTGTGGCTTTTATGATAAAAGTTTTATCCATATTATACATTTTAAAGTTAATGGATGAATTCAAAAAAAACTTGTTTTTGGAATGGAATGCATGCAAATTTTAATCATTTTAATTTTTAATAATGCAGCAGCAGGTTTACTTCTATTTTTCTTGATTTATAATTTTCTTTCCTTGTGAGACTTTTTTTGGCATTGACTTAATTAATGTATACTGAACAGAGAACAAAAACTGTTAAAGTCAATTTACATATAAAGCTCATAAAGTGACATACATTTATGTATATCTTTATAATTTATTAGGTATTATTACTATAATTCAATTTACTGCATGAAATATTTTTATTAAATACACCAAAAATTATGATTCTTATTCCTCTTATCATTATTATTAGACTATTAGTTACTTTATATTGTTATGATAATAATATATACATATATATTTGATAAATAGTGATGACAGTACACTTGTTAACTTATTTTCTGACCTTGGGCTGAAAAAAATCTATTGCACATGGGCTCTACTCATTATTTGTTTCTCCTCCCCTTTTATTGTTGGCAATCATTTTTTTGTGTGTAGTTATATGATTATTCTACAATATTATTATGTATTTACTAATTTGCTTAAATATTACTGAAAGGTAGCTTTAAAATATAAAAATTGTAATGTGAAGAAATCACGACTTTGAATGTGGGAATCAATCCTGTTATAATGATTATGGAAACACTATTATTGTACTATATATATTCTAAGAGTATATAAAATTTGAAAATTTTTAATTAAAATTAAGTTAATACAAACCTTATAAAAAATATGAGAATGTGGACAGATTTACTACTGCTACTACACATGTAGATTATCGATAGAAAAACGTTATATTATTACTACATGAGTAAGTATATATTATATATAAAAATATATATATATAGAATTTTCAACAAGACGAATATGTAGAGGGAAGACATATTATTATATATTTAAAAATAGTATGTTATGAGCTATTATATAAATGTGAATGGTAGAAATTTACATGAAGAATAATGACGTGATATATTTTATTAATTATACCATAATTATTATCATTATCATTATGGAGTTAGATACTGTGTGTATGAATGTGTCGAGTGTATGCAAACTTTTTTTTCCTATACCACCAAGTACAATTTTTACTTTTTCTCTTGCAATAACAACAAAAAGTTATAAAACAAGGTGTAATCTACTATACAATCTAGATTTTAGTACAGCAACTCTATTTTATACTAAAAGACGTTTTATATAATGGGTCAACGTCTCAAATATTTCTGTAAATCAAACATACACACACACACTCACAGATTTTTTGGTTTGGAGAGATAAAAATAGAATTGTGTTTAGTGAGGATAACAAAAGGAGAAAAAAAAATTGAAGCACTAATTAGAACAAATAAAATAATAAGGGAGAAATTTTTTACTTTGTTGGGAATTAGGTATTACTATTATTATCTACATGAAAGAATTTACAAACATTGTAGCTTGTATACTGATTAAGTAGTAAAATATTTAAGATTTAATAGTTTTAAGATGGAAAATTATGTACTACAATAATTATTATTGTTATATCGATTTACAGACTACCAAAAATCCTTCAAGCATACATTTATAGAATTTTAACAATGATGTGCCTAGTTGGTTACTAAAGTTTGTTGATAAAATCATTGGAAACTTCAATTTACATTTTCAGACTACAGAAACGGACAAAATCCCCATGATTTTAATTAGTCATGTCAAATATTCTCATTTCTTGGTCCCAATCTTTGTTTTTTTTGTTTTACTGTTATTTTCTGTCCCCATCACTTCCTCTTTATAATAATTATGATATTACTTACGTGTAGTGGAATTTTTTTTTGCAGTTTTGCGAAAAGAAGAAAATCTCTTGTCTTCTTGCCAAATTTCAATAATATTTTTGCTTTTCTTCCTTTCAATTCTTGTAGTACAAAAGTGTACTATGAATGATATATTTTTTATTGTTGTAAACCATCTAATGGTTTTAAATCACTTTTTTTTGTTTTCTCTTTTGAGACGATATTCTGGAATCATGAGCTGATGAATGAATGAAAAAGAGATACAATATTTTATTAATTTTACACTGCTCTAATTGCTACATTGGAGTATATATTTGATATTGGTATGAAAGACCAAATGGTTAAAAATCAAAAGGTGTCAGTTTAATGATGAATCAGTGTTGTCCTTTTGATAATTTAACCTTTTATTTTGACTTATTTTATTCCCCCCGTCTGAAATTGAAATGAGGAGTGCAACTGAATTTATAATCTGATGAAGTGATAGGGAATTTAATTAAAAGTGGAGTTGAAATGGAAGCACGTACATTAAACTACTAAGAATGAAGCTTGGTAATAATGTATGGGAAGGGGAGTCTGTGGAATCGATTATGAGTAATTTTATTTACATGCATATATATATATATATTAATAATTAAGTGTACAAGCGTAGTTTCTTATATTATATGATTGATTGAGTGGCGAAAATAAATATATGCAAAATAATTTTTATTTTGTGTATTTTTCTTAGCATATACAATTTACACAATATGAGTAACAGAGCTATATTATTCAATGTAGGTCTAAACAATACTTTCAAGACAAACGTATTAAAAAAGTCTTTTTGTATAATAAGTTAAAATACTAGTAGTTAATTTGATTAAAATCCAATGAAATGGCTTCGCTACGTCTAATATAAAGAATACTATGGTTGTTTTATTATAGACTATCGTGTCACAAACTAGGGTCATGGATCTGTTTTTTAATTGCATTCAAAGTGGGAGAAAGCATGAGAGAAAGTAGAGTAAGAGTTTGCAGGAATTAGACGGAGATATTTCATAAACTTTTGGAGAATTTATCTCCTCCGAAGTGCTTTGATATTTATTCAATGAAAATCAATTAAAATTCATAGATAAATAAATAGCTTTAGAATTATTATTATTATGGTCAAGAGAGAAAATTGTCCATAAATAAATACTATACATTGTATAGTATGAGATGTCATCTCATTTTGCACAAAAATAGTGGTTTGTTTTTGCAGTTTGTTGGTTTGACTTGCAAGCCAAACAAATTGAGTCAATACATTTTAATCGGTTACTATGAAGTACTTTATAACATACTGACTAAGATTTCTATGCCTTTGTCGATGCTTTGGAGCGCCAGTATCTTTGAAATATCTGCAAAATTTTCTTGTGGCCAAGAAAATGAGATGGAAGTACAAATTTTTCAATGTAATTTTAACAGTTTTTATATTTCTGTGTTGTCTCAAACAATATGGCATTGATGCCGACATTTCGCAAGTTATCTTGAACGCTCAGTTAGCAAATGACGATTTAACAGACTATGGACATTGTTCTGACACAAGGGGAAAAGATGACACTCTTTCGAGTCGTCTACAGGAGGAGAATAAAGGTCAGTTTAGTTTTGCTATATCTGTCTGGATTAGATTTGTATGTATTTTTATACTCTGTGTCATCCTCTTCAAATGGTTTTGTAGAACAATATTGGGTTAATGATTTTTAGGCTCTTTTTGTACGCCAAAAGGGAGAGAAGTAAATTCATTTTGGAATGAAATAAGGCAGAAGATACAAAACGCTCAAGAAAATATCAAAAATGAAGGTCCTTCCTGTATGGAGAAAAACGTGAAGGATGAGAGGACTTGCCAATGCTATACAGATTTGATTACAAAAGATTTAAAGCCATTTTGGAATGGAATCACAAAACAGATGATTGACAATTCAAAAGATCGGTGAGTAAAATACTCATAGCCCTTATATTATATACTCATAGTCAAGGAGCTTGTGCGGTTTGCATGGCTACCTGCCGTCGCTCGTCCCTTCTCAATGGCGCTTAAAAATCCTCAGGACCAGTCCCTTAGAAATGACTCACGTGCAATGTAAATTTAACTACATTTTAAATTTAATTATTTGTTTAACTACACAACTAGACAATTATGACTAGTTGATGTATACAGGTGTAGGGGAAGGCATCACTTACATGAGCGTATTTTTTGTGACTCCCAAAATATGCCAATAATTGTAGATAAAAAATGTTCGAAAGACGTCTTATTATGTACAAAGGACTCTATTTTTTACAAAAACTCATCCTACATGAGCAATAAAATTGCACACTTGTTTCTCTAGAGGCAAAAACACGCTATGCTCATACTTATGTCCAGGGCCTCGTGTAAGAAAATGTGACAGGGTGCCACACACTTAGAAAAGGGCACTTTTTTTTACAAAAAGGGGCA
>JAQIVZ010002095.1:0-24115 GCA_034700945.1 Arrhopalites spinosus
CAATTTAACCAAAGACGGCCAACGGCTTGTAGTCTTCTGAGGTGCCTCCCAACCATACTAAAATTAAATGGACAATATTTTAATTGTTTTTTTTTTTTAAAAATCATAAACAATTAAAGAATTAATTAAATCACCACAAGTTCAATTAAAAGTAGTGGTTCTTTAAACTTTAAAAATTAATGTTAATATTACTTATTTTAATCTTAAATTAAACTCAACTTGTGGTGACTTTTTTCGAGTAAAATATCTTACTTGGTAATTGATCCTGAGGAATCTGTCAAGAATAATAAAATTTATTTCGAATTTGAATTTAAAATTTTTTAAACAATAATGTTATTTCTAATTTATTTACAACAAAAAATTATTATTATTATTATTATTATTTACCTCTTGCAAAAGTACGGGCTTCCATTTTTCAGTTATTGTTCCTATTAATTGAAATAAAATTATAACTTAATAATTTATTAAATAATTATTTAATTAAATAATTAATTTAAAAATAAATGCAATCACATGCTTGCTTAATGCTTACCGTAGACCTAATAAAATAAAAATAAATTAAAAGTTAATTTTAATTTGCAGTTATTATTAAGTTAATAATTAACTTTTACAACAATTAATACCTCAACATCAACAGCCGTAGCTCCCAAAGCTGGACGAATTACATTGTAGGCGGTCTAAATTCATAAAAAATATTTAATTACGATTCAAAACCTTACATTAATTGGTTGATTTAAAATAATTTTTAAAAAAATAATTAAAATTAAACTATTATTTTACCTTGAAGAGATAATTGGCATTAACTAAATAAATTTTTTTAAAACGACGATCATTAGTTTCAGACGTTGCAAACTGACGGGCCATGTCAACCATTTTCATGACAGCTAAAATTAAATGAATTTAAATGTATTTTAATTTATAAATTGTACCAAAAAAGTTAATTTCATAAATGAATAATTAACAATGGAAAAATTACTAGGAAGATGTCCAAATTGAGGTTCATCAAAACCATCAAGGTCAACAATGCCCACCCATTTATCCGGGGTACTTGTCCCATTTGGATGTTTGTAAAGTCGCGGGCTTTCATGAGCACGGACCATAAACTGTTCCGTGTATTTTGTCAAGTCTTTGACATGCTTTGGGGTCATGTCCGTCGTCGCTTTGATATCCCATCGTCCAAATTCAAGGACAATGACTAATCACAATTAAAAATTATTATTTAACAAATTCTAACTATTATTTATAATGGTGATTAATTAAGAAATATTTCTCACCTGGTGCATTCGTCTTATCATAACCAGCGAGAAAATAAGGATACCATTTTTTAAAATTTTTTGGTGGTTTCCAACTCAAGATTTCCTTCAATTAAAAATTTTAATTACAATCAAATTTAAAACTTAACAAACTAAGCAAAACTTTTTTTTTTCAAAATTATCATATTACAAAAGTAAAACATTTAAAAAATTATTATTCTCCTAATAAATATTTTACTGTACTGTGTATATAGAGTTACATAAAGTTAAATTATTTAAATTGAAAACTATTTAAAAAGGTCAAAAGGTCAATAATTCTCACATTTTTATCTCGACATTGAATAAAACAGGGAAGTAAAATAAAACTAAAGAAAATAATTCCACAAAATTTACTAGATAAATCCATGATTATCTATTGAATGTGGAGAATTTAATTTGTATTTACTGAAAAGTATAACAGTAAATTCAGTAAAAGTATAAAAAGTATTTTAATGTGAACAGGAGGACTTCACAATTGGGATTGAACAATTTGTACAAGAATCTTTACAATAAAAATAGTTTAATTGTAATCTAAATTATGCACTTGAGAGAACTAGTTTTTTCTTCTGGCGGAATTTTTCATCGGTAATAAAAAGGTAGATGGATGGACCAAGTTGAGGTAGGGAACTTGATTTCAACAAATTAATTTTACAAATTCAAAGTCAATCAACTTGCTCACCTTGACCACTCCTCATATGCACTACATTTAACAAGTCTATTTACACGTGTACCCTAAGGCAATTGCTTTGATCCGATTTTTAAAAAATAGATTACAATTCTTGTAAATCTTGTTCAAACTGGTGTCGGCTTCATAAAGAATAAAAAATAAAAAATTCAAATCATTATTTATTACACCACACTCTCCATTTTTTTCAATTTTAAACTAGTCTCATTTTTATGAACACTAATTGACTTTAATCATAATAATTATTTTCATAAATACAGAGTATAGAGGATAGTTATATTTTTTATTTTACAAAGTGCAGCGGCTGCGAAATAATTTTAGATATGTCGTGACCTAGGTTATGGGCACGGGTCGAGGCCAGCATAAAAATTAGCTCGATTTTATTACCGCAGGTCATTTTTGATTTTTTGACCTCTCAAGGTGACCCAAGAAAGAAGCAACTCTATGAGGAAAATTTTAAAGGCTACAAATAAAAAAATGGCGCCAACTTTAAATATTAAATGGACACACGATTTATGTAAATCCAAACTCTCGTAAATAAAATTCATTTCCTGTTTATCACTAGGAGAAATATTTAGTCGTTGATGGGCAATGAATTTCAGAAGATTTTCATAAAACCAATAAATTCCAGAACTCAGCAGAATCTTCATTTTTTTCGGTACTCCATTTTTATATTTATCCAATAAGCCCCTTGGCGTATTAAAAACTAAATAATTTGGGAGTATCATGTAGTCATCTAAGATGTGGAAATTATGGGAAAATTTAAGGTCATAATTAATTTGCATTTCCCGCTCAAATTCCTGCCAAAAATATTCAAATTCATCTTTGGGAACAATTAAAAGACTTTTCTCGTTTGAATTTGAAAGATTCTGTATGAGTTGACCAATCTCAGACCCGCAAGTTAGTCTAGTAATTTTGGCTATAATAGCCAAATCGTGCGCGTGACGACATTGTTGAAAATGGCGGAAATTTGAATTTTCAAATTCTATGCATAAATTTTGACATAATTCGTTGGTGAGAACAAGTTTATCGATGAGAATGTCACCGAATTGCACACGATTTATGAGTTTATTGACCCCAAGATTGAAATAAGATTCGTTTGAAACTCCCGCGCCCTCTTGCACTTGACATTCCACATCTGCCTCGGCGACAAAAAGTTTGAATTTTCCCGCGCTTAAATTGAATCGGTCTAGATGAGACCAATGAGTCATAAATGGGTAGGCAGCTGAGTAAGTTGAATTGACGGTCCCCTTGTAAATGTTGCCTAGAGTGAGACTGACCAGGAGCCAAAATGCAAAGAGAAATTTTAAAAATTTTGAGTTTCCCGCTCCCGAGAATTCTTCAGTTTGTTCTAGTAAAATGCCATAGATCCAGAAGAGGGAGGGAATCAAGTTTTTAGAGGTGGAGGTGACGACGAGGAGGACGGAAGAAATGAAGATCAAGATGAGGAGGAGGAGCCATAATTGAAATTTGAACGGGGAAATATAAATTTCTAATGACAATTTATAATTGTAGACGCCATCTCCCGTTATAAAAGTAAATCTTTTCGTTTCACCCACCATCACAAGTTGAATTAGAGTGTCCACGTGGCTTGGTGATGTTGAGGAGTAAAATGAACAAATTAAACTTGCCTCTGCTTCGTGATGGTGATCGCCCGAGTTTAAATTTCGCGCAGTGGAATTGGAATAGAGGAGAAAATGCGCGGTAAAATCAAAAACATTGTCCAATTCATCTACTACAATTTCCCACTTTTGTCCAATTTCCTCAAATTGAGATTTCTTATTTTCTGGCTCAAATGAAAATAAATTACGACCTTGTAGTAAAGCTTCATCGTAGCACTGCGCCATCTCCTGAGAGCAATCGGAAGACAGTGAACAATTAAATGGAAATGGTGGAACGTATTTAGAGTACATGCACCAAGTTTTTGTTATTTGAAAAAGTTTTTGGGCGCTCAAATACGAATTCGAGTTGGAGTCTAGGGCGCAATGTACGCCTACCGCCGCGGTTTCTTTTCGCGGCTCCGGCTCATTATAGGGAATTAAATAGGCGGGTTCGTTGTCATAAATTGGATGCAACAAATTGTAAGAAGGTTCTTCTAATATTGAGACATCCATTTCGCGCTCTGGTTTAAATAGTAAATGCAGTTTTGGCGCCCACCTTTGATTTCCATTTTGAATGATGAGGTTATGATAAATGAATAAATTGTATGGGTCATGGGTCATATTTTCTTTGTGCTGAACCAGAACATGACAGTTTGTATGTTTCATAGTTTTGACCACACTTTTCTCCATTAAAGACTCGTTTTTGGTCAAGATGTCAGTAAAATTTTGTGAATATTTCCCATAGACAAAATGAACGACGATGGGAAATTCCGAACTGAGAGATGAAATTATTATGGGACTCCTTTGGGAATTTTCTCTCAATAAAATAAAACAATTTTGAAAATTGGTCAAAAATGGGGTCAACTTGATGACATTTTGAGCAGTCAAATTCAAATGCGCGTTGACCTGGGTCGCCCAAATAATTTGCATAATTATTATGAATAATATGTTTAATTTTATTTCAAGTACTTTTTGAATAATTTTGACCATTTTTTGGCAAAAAAGATGAATAATTTGGTCCTCATTTGAGGACAGAGAAGGACACTGAAGAGACAACAAAAAGTTTGTAAAACAATGTTTTTTTTATTTTTTCCAAATGGGAATTATTTTTTGAAACAAATTCAATTCACTTTTGTAATTTTAAGTATTATTCAATTGAATTTTTCAACCTTTTGTCAATTTGAACACGCCACCATTAAGGTGAAGAATAAACAAGTTTACAAAGTCTACAATTGTCATACAATTTAAACAGCCCTATGGTTCAAAGCCAACAAAGCAAAATGACCGCCAACTACCGGTCGTGATAGAAATCCAACTTGTTTCCCACTCCCCGTGACATACCAATCAGAAAACGGAACACGGGACTCTGTCTTTTCCAAATAGTACGCCAATCTCTCCACCAAAGTCTTCTTCAAAGTAGGACTGACATCCCCAAATGCAGCAGCAGTCCACATTTCCCAATCTTTTGATTAAATTAAAATTTAAAATTAATTACCACAATTAACTTAATTAAATTACAATAAATTAAAAAATGTACCTGATTTGGTGTAGTCATGAGTAGAGACAAAAGGAATGCCATAAGCTTCTTCTTTACTTAAATAATAATTGGCTTCCAATTCATAAATAGCTTGTGGTACAGCATTCAAATTAAGTTGTTTATCTTGATAAGCATTATATTTAAATTGATAGCCATCACTAACATTGTACTCCATCTTTAAATGAGTTCCATCCAAATGCATTGACTCTGTCACCCATGTTTGAATGTATGACGTCACTGCTGCATTGTAAAACTCCGAGGCGTTCGTGTTGCCAACGAGGGCGGAAATTTTGGCAAAAGCTTTAAGGCCCAAAATTCCCTTGAGGGCGAGTCCACTGTTCAATTCCGTGGGCCCAATGAAATCATCTGTCGTCAATTGATCGACGGGGTAGAGACAATTGTGGTACAAAAATTCAGCCCATTGGGCCATAATGGGGTAGTGAGCTTCAGCGTAAGATTTACCCTCTTCAATTGGGTGCTCTGGGTTAAAGACGATGTTGGCGACCATGAGGATCATGTTGGCAGATTCTTCGACTGGCTGTAAAAGTAAAAAATAGTAAATTTAAATTTCCCGCCACTCCACAATTTCAGAAAAATAACTTACCATGTCTTCTTGAACACCATCATCATGACCAGTAGCATTAGGGAAATTCCAGCCAATGTCATGCATTGAGTATGGCATTGTCCAGAAACCGCTTTCCATTTGGTAGAAAAGTGGCGCCAACATATATTTCAAATAGTCGACATTCAAATAATAGAAAACGGGGATTGTCGGATAAATAACGTCGACAGTTTGCATATTCCCGTTGCTTGAAATCTCCTTCAAGTACAGCAGAGGGTGAGTCGAATTCCCCGAAAATTCGGTTGCACCGAAGCTCTGCCTTAAACTTAAGCTGACAATATCAGCATAAGCTTGACCTTGAGTTTCATAAGCTTCTGTCAAAATTTTAACATCAAGCTCTTCGGCGCGTTGGACGGCGCCTGTGACGTCATTGTAGAAGAAATCAATCATGTCCTCACGTGACTCAAAATATTCAGTCCAAAGTGCTTTTTGTGGGACATTTCGAAGATTTATATTTTCTTCACGAATTTGACCCACCACATACTGTACGGTCTTCCCTTCGACTCCTGAGATTGACCCTAGGTCATGAGAAAAGGCAAAAGTAGGCCAGTCACATTTGACGCAACGGAAATTATTGTCTTGTGTGTTGGGGAGGGTTCCTGTGCTGACGAAGGCTGTTCTAAGACTAAAATCTTCACCGGAAGCGTACGTGGCACTGGAAGAGGTAGCCAAAATAGCTTGACCCCACATGGGGTAGTCTTCAAATTGAGCGAATTTGTATTGAGTTTGGAGTTGGGTTGACCAAATGTTGAGATTTTTGGTGGGTGATTGGTCAAGTTGCCACGTGACAATTTCTTCGAGGTTACTTGAAGCCCATTCTCCGCTTATGTCCATGTACAGCTGGACATCGTGCGCAAGTCCGTCGTTTGAGGTCACAGTGACGAAAACGTAGGACAAGGGGATGGACTGGCGGAGGGTGTCGTTGTATTCGACTGGGGACAGGAATTTGACCTCTAGATTGACATGACCTGCTTTAATTTCAAAGATTGTTTGAGTGGGGGTGACAGTGGCTGATTTTTGAATGGCGACAGTGGCGATGGGGCCGTTGGGGCTTGAGGGTGCGCCCATGTAAGTGTAGGTGGCGCCATCAACACGTACAAAACCTGTCCAGCCTTTGATCGTACCGGTCCTAAATTTGAATATTGGCGGTCAATTTTAAAACTCAAAATTGAATTGAATTTTTTTGAGTCATACCAAAATGCAGGCCAACTTCCGGGGAGGTCATTGTGGGGAAACCAGATGGAGGAATGGGGTGACCTGACGGCCAAAGGGTATGAGGGAGCCCGAACTGTACTGGCGTATTGGGGCAAGGCTACCGAGTAACCTAATTAAATTAATCACAGTTAATTATTACAAATTATTAGAAAAATTGAGTCAATTAATTTTACCTGCTAGAATAGCCACAAGTCCGAAAATGGAGAGTTTCATTTTTGGAGACTAATTAAATTTTGAACTAAATTAAAGGACAAAATTCAGGTGGTTTTATACAGGTCTTATCTATTCATTTTATAATTAAGATTATGCAATATCTAATTTACATCGATCGATCAATTTCTGCAGTGGATTTTAACCAACTTGAGACTAGTTAATTGTTCAATTACTTAATCAATTTTTTATTGCCTTATCTCTTATGTAATTGAGACATGTGGAATGTAAGTGGAATTTAGATGGACATTCGAATGACGTCAATGGAATGACCATTGAATATTTTCATTTTGTAAAAAATGTAAAAATTCACGTGCTGAAAAATCATCAAAAATGTCAGCTTTCGGACAGGACCGCTTGGGAGGACTTTGACCAGCTCTTGCACAACTCGTACAGTACGAGCTTGCATGCATTTACAAGCCCCACGCTTTGCACATGTGTTCTCTGGACTCAGAAGAACATTTTAACTCCTGGTGCTAAACTGTAATTTGCCCTGAAAGGATTTAAGGGCTCCTCAAAAATGACAATCCGTTTCCAAAAGATAGTCAAAAATTTTCTGTCCTTAAAAATATTAATTAACCTGGCAACAACGTAAATTTGGAAAACAACAAACAAATTTTGTTAGAAACTAAAAATATTTTTTGATTCTTTCTCCCAAGAATTCGTACAATCCCATTCACCTATTGTGTCCTAGATGTAATTTATTAATTCGGGTTGTGGACCATTTATTTATGGACAAATGTACCTGAAATTTTAACTACAACTCAGGAACATCAATGTATCCGATTATTTTTCAATTATTTTCTATTTTTCGGATTTTCAAACAAATTTGACGCTAATAAAAACGTGTTTTGTACAGAATCGGTTAATTCCTCCCACCCGTGCCCAAAACTCTATAGAAAGGCGGTACTGACTGTTAAATGTCAATTAAATAATATAATATTTTTTATGCCTAACTACAATCTCTGCTTCCTTTTTTCATCTTCTTTTATTTCACAATTAAATAAAACGAAAAATCATGTTAAATAAAAATGTTTTTAAATGTTGACAACATTGTAAAAAACATGTTGTAACATGCTAAAAAATTAAATGTAAAGATTCTTAACTGTTGTCAAAATGTTAATTCAAATTTTAATTGTACAGTTAAAATTCTCATACTCTCCACTTTCCTTGTTATCTTTCTTCTTCATCAGTGTCACTTTTCCCTCATAAAAAAGGCATGTCTTCTTTTGCTAATCTTGATCTTGAATCTCAATCAAAGTTAAAAGTTAACGGACTTGTAAAATGACAGTGAAAATAAATTGTATTTTTTAATTATACAAGCTATTACAAATTTTACAACCCTTCTGAAATTATTCTCAGGTGTCAAAATTCCCATATAAATTTTAAATAAGAAAGTTAAATAATTTAGTCGTGTTATTGTCATTATTTTTTTAATTCAGTGTTACTCAATATTTTAACTAGAATAGAATTAAAAAAAGACTCGTCAAGTTTTCTAACATTTAAAGTTAATCATGAAGTTTAATTTCAATTGTTTTTTTCAAGTAAGACATTTTAATTAATAATTTTTAATATTTAAAACTATTAAGTTATTTTAAAATATTTAAAACTATTAAATTATTTTAAAATATTTAAATATTTAAGTTTAATTAGGTTGTTTAATAATGATAATATTAATTTTTTAGCCAACAATTATTTTCTCCCTTTGGCTACTGGCGGGAACTGGAATTTCATCAGTGGCTTCAGAATATAATTCCAATTATCATAAATGTAAGTTTACACTTACATTAATTAATTATTAATTTTAATTAAAATCAAACAATTTTAATTATTATTTTAATCCCAAAAATCAGGGCAAAATTGGAATCCCGCGGCGCCAATGCAAATGGAAGAAGCCCCACATGACGAAGATGGTAGTCACATGGTCATCGTAAAATCCGTTGACTTGTCCGGTCAATTCCCTGACATTTCCGACCATTTTGACACCACACCCTCTACACCCCCACCCCCAAGATGGACCCCAAAAAGAGAAACGCTTACCCTAAGTAATCACGGGTCAACAGGTCATCGTTTTCAAACTGCTCCTAGAATCCCGTCTAGAATTTCGTCTACAATCCCGCCACTTAAATTTGAACATAAGAATGGCAACAGTTTTATTTATTTTGCTCCTCCTCCCTTACCCGTCCTCCACGTCAATCCCAATTTTGTTAGTCAAAGTGAAATGTCTTTAGAGAGGCAAAAACAATTGGCGGATTTAATTGAAAAAGACAAGCGGGACAGGATGAGACAGGCAAGGCGGGAAAAAATGATGGCGGCGGCTGCCATTCAACAAGAGAAAAATAGGGAGACTAAAAAGAAATCAATGAGTGAAAAAATGGTTGATAATTTTAGCCACGTGTGCTCCTTCCTCTTACAAACTTTAAGTAAAAGAATTTGTCCTACCGTTCAAGTTGACCCGGCTGACATTTTTTGACCTTTTTTTGTTAATTTTTTTTTATGTTTTTAATTTTTCTTCATTTTCCATTGTTTTGTAATTACTAGTCACACATTTTTTAGAAGAAATAAATTGCAATTGAAATCACAATTAAAATGTTTATTTCATGTGAATGCCTTGACCTCACAAAAGGGAGTGAAAAAAAACAAATTTTTTAAAACATAAATAGATAGTTTCGTCTTTCAATTGTGAGATTTAAAATCAATTTTAAAATGGATGGGGGAAGTTTGAATGAGGGGGGGGGGGAGGAGGAGCACTCATACACAACGTTCTCTTTATTGGGACCCCCAACCTCTACCATGCTAACGTCATTTTCCAGCACTCCTCTCCCCCTCATTCAAACTTCCCCCTTCCATTTTAAAATTGATTTTAAATCTCACAATTGAAAGACGAAACTGTCTAATAAAATATTTATTAGACTTTTGTATCACTCGTTGTAGTCGTCCTTCTCGAATTTGATGTCGGTCCTTGATTTTCCATTTTGAAGCATGAACAAAATTCAAGTAATTGACGCCCAAATTCAAACAAAACAGAGCGGAATTGTTTACTCATGGTAAAGTAAATGAAGAAACTCGTGGTACTGCTAATGTAAACATTTGAATTTAAAAATGGTAAAATTGGATCCACACACTGGTCATAATAAGCCCCTTTTACGGTCACCAGTGAAATCATCTCCAAAATTCCCAGGGGTCCTTCTGTCAATAAAAATATGACCAAGATGGCCACCAACATTTTATTTATTTTTTTAAACTCATCTTCCTCCACATTTTCCCTCTTTTTTCCACCCAAATCATTTCCCTCTGGTGTGGTCAACTTTTTTCTGTTTTTTTGAGCTCTCACTAAATGAAAAATAAGGAACAGGGTCAAAATCGTGAGGACGCCACAGGGGACCAATTTGATGACGAAACTGGACAAAAAAACATGTTTAAATTTAAAGTGCCGCCATTTTACTTTTTAAAAATTAAATTTTACCCTTCAATCCACGGACGCATCAGATCAATAAATTGATACACAGTAATTCCGTAAGATGGATTTTCATAAATTTTGCTAAATTCCCTAAATACTGAATGATTCCTCGTCACTGACCAGTTTGAAACTTTTTCACTTTTTTCACGAATTTCGGCTATCGCTTCCGGGGGGAGGCTTTCAATGAGTTGAGAATTGTCGGTTCCATCATAACTTCCATCATCTTTCCCTGTACTTGTGTGTTTATGCAGTACCACGAAAAATTCTTGTACAATTTGGTTGGACTCTTCGGCGAATATTGTGGCCACCTCTTTTCGACGGCTCTCCGTGTCAACGTCGTCTACTTCTAGGGTCGCCGTTATGTACAAAAAACCGACTAAAATTGTGGGGAGAGCGAGGGCACAAAAAACAGAAATTTTGGCTCTTGTCTTAGTACACCAATTTCGACTTTTCAATGGCCAAACAATTCCCGTTAATCTCCAAGTGGCAATGAGGAGCGTTAGGTAGATGGACATTGTGTGGAATAACTGAAATTTAAATTTTTATTTAAGTGTCACTTAAGTTGTGTCACATGCTGTACGGTCTACTCACAAGGAACATGATGTTTTGGATCAATTCCTCGAGTTTTAATTGGTAGAAACTCAGGGACCAATCCAAATCGTTGTCTTTCTTGACACAAGCCCAAAAAATTTTATTGCCGAGTTCGGTGGCCACAAAAAGAAAGTCAGCCATGGCGAGCGCGACGAGAATAAAATTAGTCGCATTACGCATTTTTTTGTGGGTCAAAACAATTATATTTAAAATGTTGGTGAGGAAGCCCAAAGAACAAATCAAAATTCGCGCCGTGTCGTCAACATAAATTCTATAGAATGTCCAAAATGAAGCCCATTCTTCTCCGCAGTATTGAGGCTCAAGATCTACGGCGAGAAAATTGAAAGGGATAATTTATCAAAGGGTGTGTGGTCCATTATAAATTGTGTGAATTAATTTTAATTTTTTTAAATACAAAATTTCTTACAAAAATTAAAAGCAAACGTTCCTCTAGTACTGTAGTCGTCGAAGGGAACAAAAAAGACGTCATTTTCGTCCCGACTTCTCAAATGTTTTTGTAAAACAATTCCTTGGTCATAAGACCAGCTGAGAGCATGAACATTTATCTATAGATAATTAAAATTAAAACATAATAATTATGTTTTAATTTTTAATTATTTGTCAATTAAAATTTCTTGTGTCATCACATTTAATAAATCCGCATCGTCATCATCATTACAATGAAGCCAAGGTCGAAAAAATAGAATGGTGGTTCGATTTGAAATTTTGGTGCCGCTTAAAATTAAATAATTTTGTTCATCATCTTCTATTAGCGCAATCTCTGCATCTTGTTCTTGGTGCATGTCCTGAAAAAATTAATTGAAACCATTGTAAAATTGTGACGATATGATTCATTTACTAATAAAAAAAACATTTAAAAATGGCGGACACAATTTAAAGTTCATACCCTTAAATGAGCTTCCCCAAATTTGTCAACCCATCCAACAATAGAGTCAACTTTAGAGTCAGAGTCAATATTTTGACGGTAAGAAAATTCAATGCCCAAATACCGTACAATATTATCAGCACTCATCTCCATTACGAGGCCAATGGCGGGATGGCGGGATGGCGGGTCCATTTGAATTCAAAATTATGGTTATTAAGTAGATTGGACAGTCAGTTAAAATTTTGGAAATTAATTTTGTCCTCATTGTAAAATTTGCTAATTAAAGAAACAGAGTGAAAAAGATGGCTAGACTGACACAAAAGAACCAAATTTATATCGCATAGTTTTGGTTAACAATTCTACACAAACTGGTTTTATGCATGTTACAACAAGAATTCTGAGAGAGTGGAGTTCCAGCACAATATTGGTTTTGAGCTGGCCAAAATAGCAAGATAATTTCAAGAATTCGTGCTTAAAATATAAAAGCTGTTTTACCTTCAAATTAATGGGTCTCTTTTGACTAAATTTCAGTTAAGGTATTGATTGGGGACAGTTAAATTTAAGTACCAAAGATAAGATTTTTAACATTATTTTATTCACCTTCGAAACCATCGAATCCTTTAGGCCATTAAATATATAATTAGTCGTAATAATAATTCGTGCCCTTTTTGTGTGTGCCTGTGTCGCTACAGGTCGACCATTATATTAAATTACATACATATGTATTACATATTCAAAATTGCAATATTTATTTTGACTTTACAATTAAGCGCAAAAAAGCATAGCAAACACTTATTCATTTTGTCATAATTAGCAATAATGGGAATTAATTAATATAAAAAAATAATTAATTAAATAACAAAATTAAATAATGTAATTAATAAACCGTTCCAGCTGCTGCATTTTAGGCTTTCATATCGACTATTGACGGGGTCATAGGTTAGGTCCGAGTAGAAAATAAATGCTGACTCATTTATTTTTTTTTTTTAGTCTGTGTAGAAGGCTTGAGGACAACTGCATAAATGATCTCTGAAGGATTTCACGTCCATGAGAGACTTGATCCGGCTGTTTAAAAAATGGCATTTTTAAAAATTTTATTATAATTATGTCATTTGCACAATTAAAAATGTAATCAATATTTCATTAATATAAAATTAATTGTAGAGATTTACTTACTCGTGACAATATTTTCGAATATAAATTTGCACATCCGGCTCAGCATTGAACTTATAAGCAGCCACAGCAATGTCCCCAGCATTTTGGTCGTTCAATTCATTCATCAAATTGTCGAAACAAAAATTCTTGAGGGCATCAAGCTGGTACTTTTCAGCTGCATAAATGAGGTCAAAGTACAAAGGAGAAATAGGGAGATTGACCTTTCCAGTGTAAATGTACTGGAGAACCTTTGCAAGTACGGGAGATTTGATGTCATGGATGACAATTTTTGTTTTCTACAAAAAGAAATGATACAATTTACAATTAAATAAGGGCAAATAATCCAGTGATGATTTAAACAGGAAGGCAATTAAAATAAATACGGAGACTGACAAGAGATGAGATTGGCTGGCTGGTCAAAACCAAACTGACTTGTTGTCCTTAAAATAGCCAATTTATGTTTGAGTCCGGTGGTGATTCAAGTCCTCTCCAAAAATAAACGAAAAAAAAAACTATTTGTGGTTGTGACAATTCATCATTGTCCTCAGATGGCCCACCTTTTCTCAAGATTTTGGGTGACTCATTTTTAATGAGGGTTGACCATAGAATAATTTCAAGGGTGGCTAAAAAAAGCAAATTGTAATGACCCCACCATGATTGACAGGGTTCATACCTGTTGATTATTTGTTGTGGGCTGAATAAAACGATTGTCTCATTTTTTGTCGCTCAAGTATTCATAGTTTGCCGACAAAGACAAAGGCAGGAGCCTTTAATGAATGACTCTCATTGAGACTGCAGTCTCAATGAAAGTTTACCTGTGCACATGTGAACAGGTAAGGAGCCCTTAGGGCCAGGACTCAAGGGCGATTCAAATAGGGAAAAAAATTGTCCTTTCGAACAAATTCCTTGTCCAGGGTAGGATTATCGGTTTTATGACTCGACATAGTCACATCATTGTCCCTCAACGGAGTTCCGAAAATTTGGATGGCTAAACCCTTGACCACCGATAATCCTTTCCGTGAATTAATAATGGTAACAATGTCATCATTGTCCTCACTAAAAAACTCCAATGTGTACACATAGAACACACACAACCCAATAAAATGGGATTCGGAATTTGGTCTAAAAAAAGGAAAAAAGAGGAAAAAACATTGGCCTTTTTCAGTACTTAGCTACTTTTGCATACACACGAGGAAATTTTATTCAAAGACAAAAAGGTTGAAAAAGTGACCGCTGGCAACTTTAGCCACGGATTACACGAAAATGAAAATAAAATTAGGCAATTTTAATTAAGAATGAATAATTTAATAAATTTTCAAGGTGTCGACAAATTGCCCATTTTAATTTCATAATTTTAATGAACATACATTTTGATGTACAATAAACATCAATTATGTTACATAATAATTATTTGTAATCTTGTTCGTGAATGACGTTAAAAATAATGGCACTCATACCTTGTCTTATTTTCTAATATAAAATTTTCTCCGTAGACCAACCGGTGTAGACCTACTAGGTTTAGACCAATCGTCTCCCCACACGATACTGTTAAGAGTTTACAAAATGTGACTGTACTGATGGATGGGTGAAGTTAGCCAAGCTCCTCCTCTGACATGCGCAGTTGAGTCATGAAAATGACAAAAGTCCCTAGAGTGCCTCCTAAAGACTAATTAATTTTAAATATTAATAATTTATATTTAATATATATAATTAATTATTAATTAACTAATTATCTAAATATTTTAAATTTTATCTCTAGTCTTTTGTTAAAAAAATTCAGTACTGTACCATGACAATAAAGTTGTGATTCAAATTAAAAAAATCTCGCGCTGTCAATTTCCATTTCCAGTCCAAAAACCATTTGATGTTTTGTTTCAATTTCTTTGACCCAGTTTCCTTGAATATTTGATTTTGATTTGAAAATAATTTCATTGAAGTGCCCTCAAGCTAGACCCAATTAAGTTAAATGAATTTAGAAATTACCGTCACCTCAACCAGAGGAAGTTTGTACAGGAGACTTTTCAGCTCTCTGCGTTCTTTCTGAATCTACAAAAAATTATTAAATAATTTCTTATTTTCTTTAAATTTTAAAGAAAATAAGAACAAAATATTATTTTTAAATATTTAAAATTAATTTTACCCGCCACTCCAAAAATTCTCCCAAAAATCCCAAAAATAAAATCAAAACTAAACCCACCAACGCCATCGCAGCCCTATGAACCCTGTCCCGAATCGGGAAGGTCATTTCAGTGAGTGTAATGCAAATGATTAAAATTCCATGTAGAACAAGAATAAAACACATATTCCCGCCAATTTTTGAATAAGTTTCAAAACTATTTTTTAAATTTTCAAACAACAAATCAAAATTGTCGAATCCCACCCAATTCCCACATTTTTTCCATTTCCCACCATAACTATCCATGTCTACAATGGCGCCCCTCAAAATGGCGGCAATGTCCTCATGACCATCAGCCAATGAAATACCCCCAAATGTGACCAAACTCAAGGCAAAAGCAGGTGACGAGTAGACCATGATGGCAAGTGACAAACTAGTCACGTAAGATCCAATCCCATTGCGGTCATAATAGACGAGGCCATGGTGTAAACTATGCCCGGATTCTAATTGACACAAATAAATTAACAATCGGATGGTGGGCGCCAAAAAAGAGAAGATGGAAAAAACAATGTAGATAGCATAATAAACCAGTTTTGTTTTTCCGTATTTTTTAGACCGCGCCAAAATTAAATTTCGATGCACATGACAATTTTGCAACAATTCGATGACCGCGCCACAGTAAAATAAAGCTGTGAGACGGACCATTGTACTGGTAAAATAAACGACGACGATGGTAGAGACGTAATAAATTTGGTACGACGTTCGGGTGAAATTCCGATGCCATGTGATGGGTGGGTCCTCCTTTGTGAACAAATGTCGCCGATCCGTGTCATGAATGACGTGGTCAGTCATCCTGAAGATCGGGTAGACAATGCTAATTAAAGCGAAGAAGCTAAGTAAGGACAGGTATTTTATTTTTAATTTTGGTATGGGCGCCAAAGGATTTTGGACGGGGAAGTAACCAAAAATCCAGGCGGTGAGGAGACTTGATTTTAGCATAAAATTTGAAATCATGACTTGGCGCCTGGCGGTGAATTTAAATTTAAAAAACAAACGCTCGTTGGAAATTCAATATAATGCCGATGGCGACAAAAATGTCGTTCTCTGTGGCTCCCTCGTTTTTATAAATGAAAATAAATAGTTTTTGAATTTATCTTAAAATTCCCATTTTTTTCATATAAATTAAAAATGGTAGATATGAATGTAAGACGTGATTCAAAAAATTATGAATAAAACAAAATGGAATAAAAAAATGAATAAGTGGTACGAATATGGAATTGTGTGAAGAAAATGGAAAGGTATTTTACTAATTTTCTGTCTTTATATTTATCTTAATTCAACTCTGGCAAAGTCCGTGTTAGTGGTCTTTTGAGGTCTTTTGTGTTAATGGTGTTCTAACTAAAATATTTGGTGCCTTTCCTTTATCTCAATTATTCCTTAATTGAGTTAGAACAAAGACACCTAAATTAACGTGCAAAAGCTCTTGACAATTTCATAGTAGAAAAAATATTGACAATTTCATAATCAACTTTTAATTAAAGTGGTTAAGGATCCGTTCAATGAAATGAGTGTATGGATTTGTGAGTAAAAAATGCAATCGCACGGCTACTCTAACTTCTTTTCCACTGAACCGATTTTCATGTATGAGGGCACAAATCAAACCTCAGAATTTCCTCTAGTGAACCTGCCCGAGTTTCTGATCATATGTGTCATTTTAGGGGTCCAAAAGTCAATTCAAACAAGGGTCTACCAAAATGACCGGATATTGCTTGGCAACGAAATTAGGTTGTTGATTCAACAAATTATGTCAACAATAATTTAAAAAATGCTTACAAATTTTATCCAGAGTTTATGTAATGGTTAAAAAAATTATCTTTAATTGTAATTAATTGCAATTAAATTAATTTTAATTGTTGTGTAAATTGAAAGAAAGAAAGGAGGGAGGATAACGTCTTTTTAAAGGTAAGGTTTTTATGGCACATTTGTACTTAAAGTGTATAGGAGAAAAGGCTAAAAATATTCACGGAAAAAATATCCCGTAAAATCTGAACTAAAGGCCCACTCTTAAATTACCGCCTACCCTTTAATGAGCGCCTACCTATCCTACTTACTAGCCTACCTATCGACCTTACCGTATATTTTGAAATAATGGCCTGATTTTATTAGTAGCCCTCCCTGACATTTTGACCCGATTATATCTGGTGTCTACCATGTTGTCGGTATAGGGGCCTCTAATAGTGGCCGAAATTTTTAGGGCTCCAATGTAGTAGTAGCCCGGCCATTATTTCAAGTTTTACGGTATGTGACAAATCAGTGCTTACCTCCAATAAGCGCCCACCCCGAAAAACGCTTTTTATTATATATAGATCATTCTCCAAGAACCACATTAAGCCCATTGATGGCCGATGATTCTTGACCTTTCCAGCAACTAGGTAATTATAAGTTGAACATGTTTAGAGGAAGAATAAGAGCCCTGACAAATGTTAAAAATAAAAAGCTAATCGCAAAAGTCAACAATAGAATAAACTTTCCGTATTATATGAATAATATCATATTACGTTCAATGCATATATGATACACTAGTAGGCGAAGTCAAATGTTATAAAGTTACAACCTTGGAGTTATAGCGGTCATTTGTTATAAAGTCATATGTTATAAAGTATTGTTTTCTCTTTTTGTTTTAAAAATTTTACAAAGTACTCTAAACTTTTAAAGTAATAAGCACTGAAAAAATTAGTGTCACTGGTCAATCACTGAAAAATGTTTGAAAAGTCTAAAAATTGCCTTGAACTCAGGAAGCGAATTTGCAGAAAGTAATCACTAAAAAGTACTGAAGAACACGCCAATATTTATTTTAAATCGTTAACTGAGGCGGTTAGTGGAATAATTATAATGTCAATACGAATAAATTTTATAGTTTTAATGTTTGCAACAAGTATGAATTAATTTTTTAAAAACTAAGATACCTAAAATTTGTTCATTACCGGTTTATTTGAGTAAAGTAGAAATTGTAGATTGACTCCTTGTATTTTTTTGTACATTTTTCAATTTTAATTTAAAAAAGGATCGAAATAATATTTGAAATGTGAAACTATTGAATTCGTGCCTATCTATAATAACCGCCCACTCCCGATCTTATTTGAAAAATAAGGGCCCGGGAGCTTAATTCAGATTTTATAGTGCCTGACACAATAACTTTGTGGCAGGTCATGTGGAATCCTTCTCATGGCCTCATCCGTGATGAATAGCCACTATAGACTAATCCACAGCGCTCAGTTCTCGAGGGGGACTCTTTAATGTTCATTTATCATAGCCATACACATGTTCAAAGACTATCTTACTTTTTATGTATATTAGTGACATTTTTCTAAGAAACAAGGTAGTGGAGAAAAAAATCTTCTACCATTTCAACACAAAAGGTCACAGAAAATGCTGACTACGGAAGCCATGTGAATCAACCAGATATGGACCAAGTTTTGTATGGGCACAGAGTTGAAAGAAAACTCAGAGGTCTGCAAATGAATTGTGAAGAAATGGCTCAGATTGAATCTCAAACTAGGCAAGTCATTTAACGACGAATTTTGTTTGAACTTTTTTTTAAATATTGAACTATTTTTCTACCAATTTCAGTTCAAAATAACAGAAAGTCATTTAACTATATGCCGGCGATGTCCTTTATTTTCATAATATAGTCATTTTATTTAATTTTATAATATAAATGTAGTAGTAATAAGTATAATAATAATATTATTAATTTTGACGAGGGGCGATGGGGACTTTAAAGTTGTCAGTTGTTGACCCTACTCCGCTAGTGGACGGACGATTGTCCACAACTTCCATTTTCATATGCATGGGAAGGACATGTCCACAGCGAGGGCAAAATCCCCACTTTGTATCTGTACAAAAATATACAAAAAAACTCAATTGAATAAATCATGACATCTGCTAACTTCATTCAATTCATTAAAAAAATTAATATAAAAACTTACCGTCAACATATTGTAGACAATTTTGACAATAAAAGTCAAAAAGGAGACTACGGCTACAACTCCTACACTCTCCGTTTGTGCGAAGATTTTGAGTCTCACATTCTACACAATAAAGTTTGGGCTCAAATCTTTTCTTTCGGTGGTTGTTGTTGAACTTGATGCTGTTGAAGAAGTTGTTGTTGTCTCTCTCTCACTGGATTTGGCCTCTTGGGTTCAACATTTCCTCTTCTTGTCACCGTTTCTGTTGTGACAATTCGAAAAAAATCCTGACCTGAAATTTAAAAACATTTGACAATCAATTATTTATCCTTTTTTACAAAAATAATCATACATGTCAGACTGGAAAATCAAAGTTTTTGAAAAGTTTTGTTTCAGGTTGACTAAAATATTTTTTACAATAATAAATCATAGGGTCCATTTAGAAATATAATTTTAAATTAACATTATACATATGTAATATTGATGGGAAAATTGTACCTCCACAATATCCTCGCAAAAAGTTCCCTCGTCCTCGACATCCTCTCCTCCCTCGGGTTTCTTGAAGCTGGTAACGTCTCATCTAAATTACAACAGAAAAAGTTAAAGCGATACATGACAGGACTGAATCACATTTTGAACAAAATTACTTGATTCACAATATTTTTTAAAATTTCAATTTACCTTATCTTTCTTTTTCTTGTTTTGGTGATGGCGATGCTGTAGAATTGATTGACCAGGGATTTTCCAAGGCAGAGAACACTATGAGAAAATTTACAATTTTCAACCCCTGTCTTGGAAAATCTTTTGGTCAATCCAGGCCTCCTCCTTCTTGTCAATCAATTTGATTAATTTTAAATTAAATCCCGGACATTGTGGTCTCGGGATTTGCGTATGGGAAAAAGTGCCTTGGATACGGGAGGGAAAAGTGACAATGAAAGGGTTCACGCGATTGACCTATTGGACTCCTAAAATGACACATATGATCAGAAACTCGGGTAGGTTCACTAGAGGACATTCTGAGGTTTGATTTGAGCCCTCATACATGAAAATCGGTTCAGTGGAAAAGAAGTTAGAGTTGCCGTGCGATTGCATTTTTTACTCACAAATCCATACACTCATTTCATTGAACGGATCCTTAATACAATTAAATTAATTTTCTCAATTAAATAAAATGCAGACCTCAATCACAGGACCGTGTCCAGGGTAGATTCGTCTCACTTTTAGGTCTTCAATTATCTTGAGTGAATTCATGTAGCTAAAAAAAATTAAAAAATCATCATAATTTTAAATGGTGAGATATTTTATTAAATAATAATTAGCACTACTCGTATAAATCGTCAAAAATTCCAGTTCCTTCCCCCAAAAGGCAGTCACCACAAAGGAGAGCACTTTCTTGGTAAAATTTGATGACAGCATGATCTGTTGTATGGCCAGGAGTATGAATTGCTCTGCAAAATGTACGCAAATTATAAAAATAATTGTAATCAAGTTAATTAAATTAATAAGAATAAATGTTTACTGTAATGTTGCTCCTTGACATTCAAAAATTTGTCCATTTTTTAAAACTTCGTATGGATACTCACTGGGAATTTTTTGGTCTTCATCCTCTGTTCTATTAAACTTGTACACTCGTGGTAATTGTCCATCATTAAATTCTATACAATTTAAATAAATTAACTGATATTAATTGATCAGTATTTAATTTTTATGCAAGTCTATAAAATTTTCAAAAACCTTTGAAAATAGGAATGAGCTCCTCCTCTAAGCCACCCACATGGTCCTTGTGCCAATGAGTAATAATTATCTGGTCTATCCGAACTTTGAGTTCAACTAATAAATTCTTGAAATTGGTCAAAAATTCTGGGAAACTTTTTTCCCCTGCGTCAATTAAAATTCTCGTGGGTCCTGTTCCAACCAAATAATTATTAGTGCCTTGTAGCGTCCATTTACTTGGGTTGCATCCGAGAATCCGCCAAAGTGGCCCCGTAAGTTTTGAAACTTTAGGTAATTCAGTAGCCATTTCCCTTTTATAAATGCAAATATTTTACAGTCTAAATTATGAATTATTATATAATGAGTCTTCAAATACTAAAATGTTGTAAAATTGTAACAAGAAATAAAATAACTAGAGCATTTTCTGTTCTAATTGTTTTCTGCATGTTATGACTCAAATTTATGACTGCCCCATTGTGTAGGAATAGTATTTAACCAATAATTAAATTATTGTCTTGTCGTTCATTCAAAACACACTTGAAAAATTGTACAGTCTCTAGTCTATGTGTACAATCTATCATCTTGTAATTTTAACGAGTGATTTTAATTGTGACAACAATTTGAGCATGACAACACAAGTGGATTGTAATTTGCAACCATTTTTTTTGAAAAAAGTCTTGACGTAATTTTCAATTAAATTATTAAACTTTTTAATTATATTTAGAGAATTTTTATTAAACTGCGAATAATTGTGTATAATTTAAAGAGTGCCAAAAACTCATTCGTTTAGAAAAGGGTTCATTAATTATTTTAGGATTTTCGTCATCACTCAATTCTAAATACTTTAGTGGTCCGTCTTTGGGTGTTTGTGGTAATTTTGCAGCACGAAATTCCATTGATTTTCTACAAATAATTTAAAAATTGTTCATTAAATATTACAATATTTTAACAAAAATAAAATTATTTTATTGTATTTAGTTGTGTTTAATCATAGCCCCTATATAATACAAAATCAAACTTATTCATATAACGATTTACTAGTAGTATACCTTCCGGAACGAGAAGGTGATCTCCATTCATTTAAAGCTAAAAACTAACTTCGCTCCTCGATTCGCTCCCTCCCTCTCTCTCCCTCTATGCATTCTCGTCAGTTAGTTCAAAGAAGTAGAAAAGTAAAATTATTTTTTAACGTTAAATATTAATGGGGGTGGGCTGGCGGGATTACTCATAACTCCATTACTTCACATAATAACAATCAAACATCACCTTACAGGTAAGCCTCGTTTGATTTTGTATTATGATTCAGTAATTCCGTTATTCCTATAACGATTTACTAGTAGTATTTGTTTAAAGCGTTAAAAAATATTTCACTCTTACTCGTATGAAAATGAGCAGTGACTTTATTTACTTTGACAACACAACATCCGTATAATTATCTACGCTTATCTCTCTATTATAAAATCGGGCAAATACATTTGAATTTCTTGACCATCCAGCTCTCATAAAAATCACATCAGTCTGACACTCTTTAGCATGAGCCTTAGAAGTAGATGTTCCTCTATAAGAATGAGCAGTAAATTTTGAAACATCAATTCCCGATAAACTTAAACATTCTTTCAACCACCTACTAACTGTATCAGTACTTACTGGTTTGAAAGGTTTTTGTAAACTCAACAACAAACTATCAGACTTTCTTTACGGTTTTGTCACATCTAAATACTGTCCTCTTTATCCTTGTCTGAAGCCCGAGAAATTTGGGATTATCCTTTACTTTTTACCTGGCTCACCTGGATTTTCAAATTTTATGGCGCGAATCCTTTTTTTTGTAAACATGTAATTCGACTTTATTTCTTTTGCGACCTTTCAGAAATGTGATTATAAACGAAACTTGCAAATAACATTAGAATACCGTAAATAATTTTTCAACATGAAAAGAGTAAGAGTAGAATCATATTCTGATCGTGAAAGGGAAGCAATTAGAAAAGTCAAAGATTTCGTTGCTCAGGTCAAACATGATATCTGGTGCTCAATTGATCCAATTCCGACTGACAAATACGCAAATAAATATAATAACATATTAGACATCGTAGGACAGTTATTCGGAACATCTCGTTCGACTATTTGTCGTATTTGTGATAATAAAATTGACTTGAATAATAATACTGTACCTGAAAAGAAACAACGTGTTGCACATAATAAAATAGTTTGTGATGATAATATAATTGCAGAAATATGACGAGTTATATTAAAGTTTTACTGTGATAAGTTTTATCCTACGGCACAGGATATATTAGACAAGTGTAAAGAAAACCCACTTTTTCCTAAAGTCGGTCTCTCGACTTTTGAAAAATTCCTTAAAGCTGCAAAATTTAAGTACAAGAAATTAAATGGGAAGCCTGTTTATATAGAAAGGCTTGACATTGCGCAACGCAGAGAATATTATTTAAGACAAATAAGGAAGTATCGAGAGGATGGATGGCATGAAATATATTTAGACCAAACATGGGTCAACCACAACCATAAACCATCAAAATTTTGGTCCATGTTGTTTTCATCCGAAGAGTTAAAAGATTATCGTGCCCAGGGAAATCAAGATAAAATTATGATCGACACTGAGGGCTGGGCAGGTAACTTTACTACCATTAAAAACATTAATTTAATTTAAATTTGAATTTAATATTTTATTTAAATGAAATAAAATGTTTAACAATTTTTTTATTCATAAAGGTGGTTTTGATGTCAGAGGCGGACCGGGTCGTATCATAATTAATCATGCTGGGTCAAAGGATGGATTTATTCAAGGAGAGGATGTTGAGGATATATTTATTTCGAAAAAAGACACCGCAAATTATCACAATTCCATGAATTCAGTTCACTTTGAAAATTGATTTAAGAAACTTGTGGCTGCCTTGCCAGAGAAAAGTGTCATTATTCTCGATCAGGCCCCCTACCATAAAAACAGAGTGCTCAAGACTATTATGCCTACTCAAAATTGGACTTTTGCTGCTATTGAAGAAAATCTTGTTCTTCGTGACATTCCATTACCACCAATAAGGGAAAAGAA
>JAQIVZ010002096.1:0-24111 GCA_034700945.1 Arrhopalites spinosus
ATGATTCATGTGTTGTGGTGAAGGTGTAGCACATAAAACATTTTGCTTGAGAGCCAGCGAAAAGAGAGTGGAAAAGGACTTTCCCCTCAGCCAAAGGGTACAGGCCATAAATAATTTCCTTCACATGTACAATGTTTTACGGCAAAGCTTTACATCAAAGCAAAAGCACCAAAGTACAAAGTTAAAAGTCCTTTGAAATAGAGCCCAGGTAACTCTACTTACCTATAGAATAATCTATAATTCTTTATTAAAAATCAATTGACCAGTTTATGAATTAAATTACCCTTTGTCTTGTCTATAGAGGGCGGAAGATTCAAAAGACAGAAATGTGGAACCAGCGCATGCCAGTGTGAATCTGAAACATGAAGGACATGAAAATTCTGAATGGAATCATGAAAAGGTCAAACCGAGTCATGGATGGGGATGGAATAAAGGTCAAACAGAAGCGGATGATAAGATAGACGAAGTTTGGGGTACAATTGGCCCAATGTTGTTTTCCATTCCATTTGTCTTGTGTCTCGTCCCATTTCTACTCCCCGCTATCCCCTTGTCATGGTACTTGACTGTGGAGGGTGGGACTCTGAATTTAGGGCCAGTGTCCATTCCAGTCCCAGCTGTGGGGGCTTCTTTCACTGGATTTACTACCGCAGCCCCTACCACAACGAATCCATGATGACAATCTGACATAACCATTTCTGCCTGCCCATTGAAATTGGAGGGCACAAGGGATTCCCCGAGATTTCATAGTTTCAAAATTTAATACATGGAAATTATGAAAACGTATGCTGAATTGTTTACAACTTTTAGATTAAAAGTATAAAGTGCAACAAAATAATATTCCCAAGTGCATACCAATTACTAATTAGGTACATTTAATCATAAATCACTGTCACAAGTTGTCAAAGGTTAGGAAGTTGAGGTATAAACAAAGCACTCCATTTCATAATCTAACCTCCCATGTCAGGTATGACCCAAATATTTAATTTTAATTCTAATTGACTCAGCTTAGTCATCATCATTGACGTACGAAGAATTGTCTCTTATCTCCCATCATCACTTTTCCCCTAATGGGGGAAGTCCAAAAGTATCAACCTTCAAGTTTCAATTAATTGGCCATATAAAAAAGATCCATAAAAGCACATACCCACAAACATCAACCATTTCTGCTCCATCCTTTAAATTTCAATTTTAAAATTACGAAATGGCAATTAAAGTTAAAAATCTTTCCAATTTAATTTCAATTATTCTACTACTGTGTGTTATATCACCTAACGTAACCTACAGTCAAAATCCATACGAGTGTCCTCCCGATGAGGCGATCGAGCCCTGTTGGTGTATTTCCCAACTAGACTTGCACCGTATTGTATGTGAAGGGTCTCTTGTGACCCAGTCCACCATTGACAATCTCTTCCTGACACTCCGCTCATTTAACGGCCTAAATCAAAACGATACTCTTAATCTCATCTCATTACAAATCATTTCCACAGACTTGACCCAACTTGACCTCACCTCATTCCTCGGTTCTACCCATGGCTTGTTATCGTTTACTCAAAATCCAAAATTGACCACCCTCACCGGTCCAGATACTTGGGACCAACAGATTGGAGCTGAGAAGCTTATTTTTGCAAACAATGCCTTCACAGACGAGGGGTTGGCGGGATTTTTGAAATATTTTGTACCCAACGCGACCCTCTGGTTGGACTTGAATATAAATTGACTGGAAGGGCCCCCTCAGGGTGGTGAATTTATACCTGGCTTATCATCTTTAAGTCAACTGGAGGCATTATACTTGGGCGGGAATCGAATCAAAAAAATTGCGGGTGGAGCCTTCAAGGGGAACGGGAAATTGACTACGATTAGTTTTGAATTGAACGAGGGGAAGACGGTGGTCCTTGGAGAGGATGCCTTTCTTATGGATCCCCCTGAACCAGAATGGGCCACAAGATTTATAGAGATTGATTTTAAATATAATTTGCTTAACAATGAGACTGCATGGAGCCGAAACATAGGATTTGAGTCAAGTGGACGCCCAACTGTGGTCGATATTCGGGGAAATGATTTCACCACCCTCCCTGCTGAATTGTTTCAAGATTTTATAATGGCCAACCCATCCAATGGATTGTTCTGTGAGGGGAATGACAATATTATTTGCGACAACAGAATGAAATGGTTGAAGGATACAAGGAATGAGTTGGAATTTAGAGTCCTTGGAGTCGAATGCTCTAATGATCCTGGGTTTAATGTGTTCACTACTAGTTTAATTGATTAGCGTACAAATTATGTAATTTAGTAATGTAAACGGTGACGCCTTTCTTATTTCATTACATTTATTTATTAATAAATACATAAATGATCATGATCCTACAAAATAAAAAATGTTTCTGCCTCAATTCGAATATTTAAAATTTACATTTTTGCTTGCAAGTTGCAACATATCACAAGCTGCATAAAAATCCATTGACATATTTTACCAACTTGTGTACAACTCCATTTAAATCCAATCTACAAAGGTTTGGTTAAAAGAATTATTTCAACTACAATATACCATCCAAATTCAATGACGAAAAAAATAAACGTAATTAAAATAAATACTAAGAAAACATAAAAAACTAAACAAATTTCAGAGGTTTTAAAATCCAATGGTTGAAACAAGGGAGGATCTTCATCTTTATAAAAATGATTTTCACTTCGCCATTTTTGCCACAATGTTGAAATTCCCGAATTGAGTAGAACCCTCATACGCCTTTGCATAACATCCATTTTCTTAAATTGTGGCAAGCTAGAAAGCTCATTAGTACGATGAAATACATTGGCTTGTGATTGTTTCAAATAAGGATCATCGACGTATCGATTATGAGAAAATTTAAGCTCCTTATTTGCTTTCATTGCCATATTAACTTTATGAAAAAAATATTCAAATTCATTTTTCAACGTTACTAAAATTGTATTAGGACGAGTTAATTTATTATTAATTAGTCTAGTGAAATTATTAGCACATGCTACAGTTATATTTTTTAAAATTGTTAAATAACCAAGATACTTATGGCATTCTTCAATATGTCTACATTTTATTTGCCACGAAGAATAATTGTAGCCAGGTTCATTAGCTAAGACACCAGGAAAAGTATATTCGTCGCGCAAAAAAGAGGGCTTAAGATCCTTTTTGCACTTGGCTTCACAATTAGTTTGCTGATCCATCAATAAAGAATGAATTAACATTGAAAAACGTGTAGATTGAAAATTTTGAAGATACAGATTTATCATCCGGGGGCCTTCCGTGTCTATTTTATTTTCTGACTCTATCAAAACTTGTTTCGGACAAAGGCGGTTCCCCTTCGGTGTAAGAATATCCACATATTCGATGACAAATATGGTGAAGTTACCACTTGATAGATTAAAGTCTTTTAAGTGTTTAAAATGCATTGTATAATTATGTAATTTACTGTACTCAGCTTTAAGTAATCCTTTATAACCATTTGTAAGGATGAGAGCCATTAGTATTCAGAAACCATAAATAATTCTACTAAAATGACCAAATGATTCTTTCTGAATATTAGTTTTATCTAGTCAGTCTCCTTCTCCTTCTATTGGCTGTATAGATTTTGAAATTTTACATGTAAATCGAAATCGAAATCCAGTTGGTGAAATTTCTCCATCTTGTTGTTCCATTAATGTGCGTTCAAGCCAAAATAAAATATTCCAGTATTCGCTCACAATTTCTAACAATTTAGAAATAAAAGATCCTGAAATTCCTACTGTCAGCACGAGGACTATGATTATGATCAAACTTGACATGGCTAATGAAATGAAAAGATAAATCCACACAGCGGATTGAAATGGACCAATATATATTTTCACCACTGACACTTGTTCTTGATAAACTTGATGACTTGTTATAAATTTGAAACCATGTTCTCTTACTGGAAATATTCCAGCACTTCGCATTTCTTTCTTCCGTCTCCATGGACCTTCGTTGACATCACGATGAGAAAAACCAAAAGGTTCATAAAGATGAAAAGAAGTGAGTAGTGAATGAGAATAATGTGATTCCAAATCTAAATCTCTATTAGAAAGTCGTTCCTTTAAAAGCCTGGTTTTGTTCAATGATTCTAATAGAAAATTAATTGCTTGACTGACTACATCATGACTCATGTATTGTGAACGATGTAGCTTAGTGTCAGAATTTGAATCAGGCCATCTGTAGTAAAAATAGTAGACCAATCTAGGAAATAATAACCAAGGAAGACTTTCATACAATTGGCCACTAGTCGTTCTCAATAGAAACATAACGTTTGTTCCATGGCCTAATGTTGTTTGACATAATTTTATCATCTGACTATAGCTGGCCATCCCCAACCTCGAGGACATTTATTTTGGGCATCTAAAAGTAATTACAATTCGCAACAATTAACATTAAAAATAAAATAAAATATTTATTTTACCTTCTTGGCTTGACTCGTTCACACAATGTAAAAAATGAGAGACTAGAGAGAGAAAGAGAAAAAGAAAATGTGAAAAATGAAAATAAAAAAATTGCAGACACAAAAGGGGAAAAAATGAATGTAGGCCACTAACTCATTTAAACTCTCATTTAATTTTGTGCAAAAAAATTGGCAAAGCGTAACCTCTGTAAAAAAATGTCTTGTAATATTCAGTAAAGCGTGTAGCCTTGATAATATTTTTTGGACATGTCAATCAAAGGGAGGGGAAGGGGGGGGGGTGGTAATTAAAATTATAATTGGCATCATTAAAAAAATATTATTCACTGTTTCACGACATTTCCTCTTGACCACGCAATTCATTATGTCATCCATCCACAACCCAACAGCCGCCGCTGTCCGTGTGTGCTCAAGCACGCAAAATGAAGGAAATCTCACGCTATCTTAATTTAAATATTTTATCCCACTTACCTTGAATCAAATTTTGTAGCGTCAATATTTCAACACGCTAGGGCCAACTTCTTGTTTTTACAAAATTAACCAAAGGTGCAAAGTGCCAATTTAAATTATCCTTGACAAAAAAATTAATTTTGAGGATGAGACGAAAATGAGGATTTATTTTTAGAGTGAATTTCCCTGTAGTTTTTAATTAAAATGAATTTTTTATGGGCACTTAAATTGTGCGTAGCGAATTGTCGAATTGAGGGAGTGACGTCATGGAGGAGATCGCAATAATTTAAAGTTGTGATTTTTAATTTCTTTGCATGGAGAGTTTGTACAATGCAAAGCGGCCTTTGTTGTACATTTTGAGAGAGTTGAACGCCATTCAATTTTTTATGGACCTTCTATACATTCAAGAGGATGAATGGCTCGTGGGTTAAAGCGAAATTTTATTTATTGATTGGTTGTCGAAAAAAAGATTTAGCTGGTAAACTCGGTGACAAAAGGTTTGGTGACGTCAGGAGAAATAATTTTAACTGAATCAAGAGAAAAAATAAAGAGGAGGGCAGCAATGCTGTTGAATGTAAAATTTTGTTAATTGAACAAGTCTAGATTCTGATTCAGGTTACATGCCGATACGTTCAATCATTCCAATGACTTGTGAGATAAAGTGCGTACGTAAATTGTCAAAATTTATTCTACTTGTTTTTGGCGCCCCTTTTGAATAATTTTTCGGGATGGGTCAAGTAATTTAATGTCAAACAAGTGACAAATATTTGGGCCAACTTTTTTTTGTACAAGAACTTGAAGCGGGAGTATTTCGAATAAATCTGATTTAATTTTCAACTGGCGTATTCTCATTTTTACTGCCTCCTGAATAATATCCCATTCAACAGCAATCTAATTGTCCAGCAAAAAACAAAGTCTCAAACTAAATGTGTACAAACTATCTTCCACTTGTAGTCACTTCTCACAGTTAACAAATTCATGAGTGGCGGTCAAGCCCAACATTAATTCAATATTTTTAAAATAAGTGCATGTTTCTTTAAAAAAATTAAACTTCACTTAATTAAATCACGTGTCATTCTTCTGTTTGACTGGATGAAGGGGTTTCATAATTGAATTTTGTTTTTGATCCCCCTCCCCCCACATTTGCACTGGAATAGAGTAAACGCCCGCGGGGAATGTATCTTGGCAGTGCCTTCTCTTCACTTGGTTCATTCACCACCGGTGACGTGGAACTTGGTTGAAAAATATCTGAAAAACATTTCAATTGGAATAAATTTATAGTTGCAGCTAATTTATTAAATGTGCAGCCTAATGGTTAGTGGTGCAGATAATTGATTTAATGTGTAGCTAATAATATGTTGTTAATATTGAACATATAAATTTGAATAATATAGGGCCTAGTTACAATTAACTTTATTTCTAAATTAATGGTCAACTCGCAAATCCTATGCTTATGACCTGTTGTATTTTTTAGGAGACACCAACACTAGCATAGGAGGTAAAATGAGTCCCTCCATATAATATTCTTAGATATTATATGGTTTTACAATTTAAACAAATATTAAATCGGAGTCTCTATTCAGCACAAAAAGTCTTTACTTCTTTTCTTCAATTTAAAATAGAAACTGCCGGCTGAGTCTTTCGTTCTCAGACAGCGTGGCACAAAAAACACACAGTAATTCACTTTGAGATGGGTCGACCCTGAGTACACAAAGTTCATCCAATCATGAGTCGACAACACTTTAACTAATATTCTTAACATTGAGCAAATTATAATTAAATATTCAAGAGAGAGAATTTATTTTACTCGCTCTCAAACACAGAGATTCCCTTTTCAATAGCTTTAGAAACGGCTCGCGTGGTTTAGTTTTACCAAACATAAGAATTTGCAATTTCGCAAATTCTACAAAAAATGAATTAAATATACAGGGTCGGAAATGACCTTTTTCCCCCAACCACAGACAAGCCTGACATGCTACAGAAAATTCAAAACGACAGTTTTGTAGGAAATTTAATTGTGGATCTAGCGCCCCTACTTTCATTGACCTAGGTCAAAGGGCACAAGTCTGAGCGCGTAAATTCAAAACGAGTTCGCGTTTTTCGCAATTTTTTGGAGAATTTTTTTTTTCTGGAATGAATATTATTTGAAAAAATTAAAAAGCCATTTAAATTCATGAATTCATCAAGGAATAAATTTTTTAAATTAATTGTCACATAAATTGTAATGTGACCTAAAGGTGGCAAGCCGGCTACTTGGACTAATTTTATCTGTCATTTCATTTTCTGTCTTCTTCCTTAAAACGTTCTTTTCTCTCTTTAAATTCAGTATTCATTGCTGGAAAGAGAAATATTAAATTAAAAAGTGTTTTTGTCTGTACAATTTTGAAAAAAAATCATTTTTATATTTTGTCAAATTCTATCGTCATAAAAGTTAATAAATTTGCCAGGTAATTTATATTACAAATAAAATATTTTGTGCCGAATCTCCAATAATTAAATCATCAAAAATCATCCTCCTCCTCATTGTTGCTTATCATACTGAGAGATCTTCACGTTGACAAGTGACCACTGCCCATTTTACTAGCCCCATGACCCAACGAGCACAGCCATAAAATTGATATGTAAAAAATCAAAGACAAAAAAATGGGTCAGGGTGACCCCCAAACAGAATAGCCAGACAACAAAAACCAAATGAACATCCGAATCGTTGAAAGACAAAATTTTGAACTCTTCCACCGCCTCATCTTCGACTTCCAAAACATTTTCCGTTCCATTTTTCCATTCCCCAGGGAATCGAATTTCTTGCCATTTCTCCCACAGCCAATAAATTCCAGAGCTCATCAAAGCCTCCATTCTTTCCTCCATCTTTTTTGAGTGATGCGGATCCCAAATTTGCTCGATGACAAGGTATTTGTACTTGCGAAAAGAGTCATCATCGAGAATTTTTCTATTGTGAAAGAACTTGAGAGAAGAATTCGTCCTCATTTCCCTTTTAAAAAAATCCCAATAAAATTCAAAATCTTTAACTGGCGTAATGAGCACTCTTTTGGATTGACTGAGCTCTGTTCGAATGAGATGAGGCAATAGAGGGGGACACGTCCGCCATGAATTATTCAATACTTTGGCCATCCTTACATAATCTTTACAGGGTTTAAAGTGGTCACAGCCAGACTGCTCAAATTTCACCTTTTTTCCTTTTCCAACTGGGCATAGTGTCAAACAAGTTTTACGATTGTCGTATACAGAGTTCAGATTCTCCACAATGAATGTAAAATAGTTTACAGCATCCGTACGAATATTCATCTGGAAATTATAATACCATGTCGACTTATTGGACAAAAGTTTGTCCATGTCGCTACTACAGCAGCCATCTTGGGCTGGCATGTAAATCTCAAATGCCCCGTCCTCCACAAATTCTTTCGAGTACTGCCAAGGGGTGTGAAAGGGGTAGGGGAGGGTGTAGTCGGATTTTATGATTCCCGTGTAGCCATTCGTCAAAATTATCCCCATCAAGAGCCAAGTCCCCACCACCCACATCCACCCTCTTCTCATTTTCGACTTCTTAATCTCTTCCACCTGAAACACTAAAATTCCGTACACCCACAGCAGACTTTCCATCAAAACCTTCCAGAAGGTTCTCCATCTTGTTCTTTCTTGAACAACTGATAATTTCATTGCAGTGAGAACAAACGCAGTCAAGATGGCCGAGATGAAGAGAGCTAGCCATGTAGTGAGTTGGAAGGGCATGGCATAAATTTCGAGAAAATTCTTGACCCTTTCCACTCCATCGCTCGTTATAAATTTAAATGTCATTTTTCCCACCAAAAATAGTTTGCCTCCAAGTGAGCCTTGATATTTTTCGGAATATTTGACTGCTTTGGAAAAGAAATGTCCTGAATCAGATCTGTAATGGGGGCGAAAGGTCATGTTAAAAGGTGAGGTCAAATAATTCAAAATGGCTTTTCTGACCACAACAGGCTTTTCCCTTTGAAATGGCTCAGTGAAGTGAGGGACACAAGATATGGACTCCATATGAGAACATTTATCCAATGACACTGTTGGATCGACGCATTCATTTTTTATGACAATTTGGTGACCTTGATTGGTAGTTACAAACCTTTTGTTTATGGTCATCATATCTTTATAACATGACCTTTGGTTGACCCCTGTACAATTAAATTCGACGATAAATTCTTCAAAAAAGCAATTAGGACATGTGTACAATCCATTCGTGACTTGCATCTTTTCTTCACTGCTCACGACGCTATCTTTTGGTCGGACAGAATTCTCAAATATTTGGTGGTGGGGTTTAATTACAAATGAAAAAATGGGCTTGTTCTTGCAGTATTCTATTTGGACAAGAATGGCAATGGTTGTTAAAATAAAAGATTTATTTTGGCCAATCATGAAGCTCCATCTAGGCCCCACTTGAACTATCTTGTGGTTTGGTTCTAGCTTTTTATTCATGTTGGTGACGGGTTTTGGTCTGATGGCAGAACGAATTGCCATGAGCGTTTTAGAATTGAAGGTGAGTTGATTTGAGAAGAGCATCATGTTGATGTAACATGGGCGCCATTTGACATCAAAGAGAACACTCAAATTTTCCATTTGCCCCATGTTTTTTAATCTAACTGTCCAGATGATACCCATGGGGATGGTGATTGTGGAGTAGTAGTCCATAGTTGTCAATGACCTCATGACCTCTTCATCATCAACTTGTGTAAACACGACAAAACATTTTCCAATGTCAACCGCCAACGAATTTAAATCCAGTTTGAATCTACCGCCCTCTGAAAAATGAACGAGTCCGTCTATAGAGGAAATGAGGGTACAGATACAGGGAAAAATTACCATTAGCCAAATGGGGCGGACAGGAATGATCATTTTTTAATTGTACAATTTTTTTAATTAAAATTATTTGTCAAGGTGTATGAATTTTACTAGACAATAACTCAAATGAAAAGCTAAAGCCAAGTGTTAAATTTTATTTAGATGCTTGTGTTTAGTTTAATTGAAATTCAAATCAAAGTGAAATTTGTGGGTTAATGTCAGTCTCAATGCAAATATCAATTTGTACAATGGCTAAAGCTTGAAAATAACAAGACAATTAGTAAAACTGTTCGTTCGTTTTGAGACTTGAAAATGAAAAGGAAATTTTCAACTTGTTAGAAACTTTTCTATTGACTACCTACTCGAATTTCTTTTGTAGCTTTTGAAAAATAATTTTATTGTCATTTAAAAAATGGAAACTCACAAAACAAAATTTGATTGTAGTTTTAAGAAACTCAAAGTGTCAAAATACTGACAAGTGACAATCTGTTCAATAATGAAAATAATTCCCATACAAATTAATGAAAAAAGTGATGAAATGTAGATAAATTAGGGGAGCTGCGCATAAAAATATCCACTAATTCACCAGTCGGGGCCCCATGTAATATTGACTTGGCCCATACGTGGGTGCAAAATCTTCCATAAGGATCGATGCTCCACCGAGCAACGTCACAGCCTACAGTAGAACATCATCAAAAATGTTTACGAAAACTCATGGTTTTCTGCATAGATGTCGCCATTTTCTTCAAATTTCTAACATTTTTCAGTGAATTTCTGAAATTTTCAGCGATTTTTCAGTGATTTCCAGTACTCAGTTGCTATTCTAGTGGCCTCCACCTGCTCCAAATTTCTTCACCGAGCATTGCTCGTAAAATGTGGAAAATTTTGCACCCACGGGCCCATACTGGTGAATTAGTGGATATTATTACCAGCAGCTCTTCTATTCATGCAAGATGTAAGAAATGAAAACTTACTTTAATCACATTTAAAAATAAATGTTGAGATTATGAATTCACAAATGAAAATTCAAACCAAGTAGCAAAAATATTTAAATTATAATTAAATTTGTGCATGTCTAGTTATGCTTTATTACGTGTATGAAAGATTAAGTTAGAAATTGCTGAAAACAGTCAGCAAAAGGATTAAAAAAAGACCTGTACGCGTACTTTGGGTCTCATGTCCCAAGTTCTAAAGTCTTTTGTTCTAAAAGTCCCATGTTCTAATTCTTATGTTTTAAAGTCATGTGTTCTAAAAATCGTTTGTTCTAAAGTCTTTTGTTCTAGTGGTCCCATGTTCTAACTAAAAATGTTCTAATACAAAAAAATTAAAATTTCTTTAGATTATTTAGATAAAAGTCAGACCCAACCTGGGTTCAAATACATGGCCAGACTCAAACCCATTTAGACCCAAATTTTTCTGTCCCAACAGAACGCAAACAATATATGCATACAAACAGTCATTTTTTATGAAGATCGTATATATGACTCATTACTTGTAGAATGTACAAGTAAAAGAATCGTCTTATCGTTTAATCGTTGGGTAGGTTCAAATCCCCATACCTACTAGCCATGCAGGGTACAGAAACGAACTAGAAGAGAAGCTTGAGGATTACAAGGGCTCAAATTCTCAGAATCTTACTATTCTAAGACCTTACTTATATTTCAACTTTTTATCTGCATAATTTCTTCTCCATTCTATCATAGCCTTCCTAGACTCAAGTCATTTTATTTTCCCTTAAATTCATTTTTAAAAGAATTTCAAAATTTTTACAACCACAAAATGACCAGTCGACAGATTTCAGAGAAAGTTGAGGCAAGTTTAGTCCCTAGTAATAAAGTCCACAATCAGGCTTGTTCGGAAGGCCTCATTTTCAATTTTAATCGTCAACATGAGGATACAACGTACTATAAATGTACACATTTTCGCCGTGGCTGTAAAGCCCGATTGCTCATGAAAAAGACCGACCAGAGTGTCATTTCAACAAGGACCGGTGTCCACGTTAATCATACTCCGGACATGAAAAGGTAATTAAATTAATTTTAAATGTGTAAAATTCGGGGCATTTAAAAAATAGTTATTTACTCTCAGTGGCGTTAAATCGTGAAGGTTGGAGTTCCCTCCAGCTTCCCTTGATTGAGGGGGGCATGGAGGGAAAATTCAAATTTATGATCAAAGTATATTTATCAAAATAATGGGAATATTTTTTTAATTAATTCATTTGTGATTTTGTGATAGCAAACTTCGTAGACAGAAACAATTATTCCTTGCAAGATTCCGATTGCTCAGTATGTGATTTAAACAAACTTTAACTTATTAGCAAATCTATGGATTTTTTCAGGTGTGTCATAGAGTAAATTTTTTATTTTAATTTTTACAGGTTTCCAGGTTTTTTGCTTCGTGGAGACGACCCCTGTCGTCCCTGTCATGTACTGGTGTTGTGGCGTGTCGTCATGACTCTTAGTCATGTTTTGTTATTTGAAATAAATGTAAAAATATTTTAAGAGAAAGTTGTAAACTTTCTCCAATTCTCCTATCAAATGCATTTCTCGGTGCAAAGATTATGAAAGTTTATCGATGATGTGGAGAAAGTGGAGCAGAAGGACTGAAGAGGGAGAAGAGAAAGCATGTGTCATTTTATTGTTGTAGAATATTTGCCTGGGTTTCGGACCATAATTGGCGAATATTGAGAGAAAAGTTGAATACAGTTAATTAATTGTTGGAAATAAATATTAATTAGACTTTCGTCGAAAATTATTACATTGTCATCAAAATCATCAAATTTATTATTCAATTGACTGAGAGTCAATTATAACTGGTATGAACCAGGGTCACTTCAATTTATTTACTCTGTACTCCCTCCATCTTTAAAAAATCCCACCATTTTAGCTGCCCTTATATTCTATGAGACTTTGCATTATTTCTATGCTACTGTCATGGCCTGGTACGCCTCCGTTGTGATCCTTGGATTCACGCAAAGTTGTGGTCATGACCTGAATTCCCGCATCGGTCTCCTCGGGTAAAAGCCGGTTTAAAAATAATAATTAAAGTTAAAATTGGACTTATATTTTGGAAATTATTTTTCAAAAAAGATCCGGAGCATTGACATTGAAGGACTTGTGGCGCCAGTGTGAGGACGGAAAGAGAATTGAATTGTCAGTTAAATTACTGAATCATGTCTACTCGTACCTTGTCTTCACCCAAAAATTAGGCCTCATCACTAATTCAACGTCATGTCCCTTTTTTGGTATTCGTGACGTGAGGTTACGACCCCTCATCTCAACTGTCTTCATCTTCCTGGGAATTCAACTCATGCTCGTCTTTGTCATCATCTTTGACAAGGCCTTTGCACTCCCTGAGAAGATGGCAGAATTCAAAACGGGAGTCATTCTGGCGAGTCAGCGTCTGCGCTGGAAAGTGAATCGGGATTGGATCAAGAAAAGAATGAAGGGGATCCAAAATGTGGGGCTGAAAGTGGGAGACTTTGCAGTTCTCGAAAGGACATCCACTTTGAATTTTATAGACTTTGTCGTCAACCAAGTTGTCGACCTCCTTCTGACTTTTGGCTAAGCCATAGACAAGGGGTGATCCATTAATTATGTCATGCAGATAGGGGTGGTAAGGGGTCAGCCGATCAGGACATACCATGACATAAGGGTAGGAGGTAGGCTGAATAAAACATGACCACCACTTGTTTTATTCTATGAAATCTGGAAACCAAAAAGCGAAATGACAAAAATTATGATTTTGACCCCTTGTTCGGGGGAGAATTGTCCAAATGGGCGTCCTGAAATTCAAAACTTGAAATATAAAAAAGGGAAACGAGCGAAATTTTGACCTGAAAACGAAAAAAGGCGAAATCAGAGCTAAATATTGAGGCAGCAGTGAAATTGACTCCAAAGGGACAAAACATAATTATTTTACTGTCTTTTTGATTATTGTTACTGCAGTTTTAATTTTTTTACTGGTGTGTTAATTTTACTGACATTTTAAATGTTTTACTGCCAGAAAAATCACTGAATTTTTAATTAATTTTACTAAGGAAAAATTTACTCGCCTTGTTAAATTTTTTACAAGCGTAAACATATGTGAGGATCCACAGGGAAAGAGACCAGTAGTATATCTTAGAACTCGATGGCGCCACAATGTTAATGAAATACGATCTGCCATTGAGCGTCAAAAATACCATTGGTCCCTTTTCCTGTGAATTCTCACATATTATCCCAATAAAATTTTATACTATAATTTAAAAGGCCTTACAGTTTAAAATAATGAAATGAATTGTAGGATTTCAAAAATGCCTTACAGTTACAATTCTCATTTTCCTATGATTCCCAATAATTCTCAAAATGAAACTTATTTGTTCATATAAATCAATAGTCCAGAAAAGCTGGGATAATTGCATGCAGTGTAGGGGGTAGGCAAATTCAAGGATTTTAGCATGACATAATTTATGAATCACCCCCAAGCAAAAAAATACTAGCAAACTATTTTATTTTAGAAAATAAATTTCATACATCGGGCTTTGGGGTTGATGAATTAAATTAAAAAACAAATGGTGGGACTTAACAATATTAAATATTAATTGCCAATCATTATAAACTTAAGTAGTCATCTGAGGACTCACACGGGGAAGAAACAATTTTCATGTCCCCTTTGTCCCTTCAAAACTACTATGCTCCAAGTTTTAAAAAGTCACATGGCTTTTGGACAGGACGATGGGGGCGGGAAAAAATTGGAGTGCAAATTCTGTGACTACAAGGCAAGATCACAAGAAGCCCATTAAATGTTCACATGAGGAAACATACGGGTGAGAAAGGATACAAGTCCCTGGATGCCACTTTATTAAATTGCTGCCCAGCTTGGCCATCTCAAAAGCCATGAGACGGGTCATGGAGCCTCCATGATGGAGGTCAGGGGTTTTTGAAATGCACACACTGCCCCGTCGACTTGCAGCATGCAAGTCGACTTGGGGACTTGAGAAAACATGAAAGGATTCATCAAATCTCCCCTCGTCATTCTAAAGGCATCTTCCCAGAGAGGAATCGAGGAATGACAAGAGAAGGGAAGATTATGAGAAAGGCAGTCACAATCCTGGAGGTCATTGTCAAGTTGCAAGTGATAATTTGGTTCCATGACATAAGGCCGAATGAACAAGCTCAAAATTTTTCTTAATTTTGTTTGAAGCAATAATTGCTTCAAATTGCAATACAACAATAATTGTTATATTGTTGCAACAAATTAATTTAATTTCCTGAGCTCATTTGAAGTTTGTAACTAATTCTTGGATTCGAACATGACTCGCATGCACCAAGAGGATTAAATAAATAAATAAAAAAATGTTTTTATAGTCGAGATCCTTCATTGCCATTACAAAGAATGGCTAATTTTTTTTAAGCCCGGACCTCTCTAAAGAATTTAGCTCTCGAGGCATCGTACACTTGACCTACGAATTAAATTTGACTGGTGTAAGTTCTGCTGCATTTTTGTTTTATGGAGTCATCGAGGATTTTGATCTAACCTTCCTTCAACAACTTCACCCCAACTTCAATAAATTAAAATTCAAACAAAAAGTGATTTAATTTTTATATTTGATAATTTTGTGACTAAAATTAATTAATCAATTTTTATAGAAAGTAAAACTATTTTGAAAGCATTTTGCTTACTATTTGCTTTATAAATATGTACTGACGTAATAATTTTTTGCTGCTGATTTCACTATATTTGCTGGTATTGGCAATACTTTCGCTTTGGTTTTAGTTTTTTTGCTGGTAAAATATTTGCTGGCGTTTAAATATTTTTGCTGGAGTTTACAATAAATTTGCTTGCGTTTTCATTATTTTTGCTGGTAAAATATTTGCTGGTGAAAACTATATAACCCTTTAAATATTAAATAGGGTTCAATTATTTCAAACAAATAGTTAATAATTGAATGGGTTGACGAAAGAAGTCTCACTGAAATTCTTGCACTTTTTTTTGCCCGTCGGTTTACCCTTGGCGGAACGCGCGAGTCCTTTAATTCGTATTTTTATTTTCTCGAGTTATTTAAAATACGGTTTGAATTTCCATGTAAATTGTGTCATTCTGGCACTACGGGAGTTTGAGCAGATAAATAATCAAATTATTTAATGTTCTCAGTCACTTGTCTGTATTTTGTAGCTTCAAATGAGTTCATTTTTGATTGAAAGCATTTTATTATTGGGTCATTTGCCGTGTCGAACTAGATGATATGGATGGGACTCTTGACAATAGCCGTCAACCTGAACCGGCTTCACTGTCTGTATTATTTTTTTGGCTCACCCAAGTCAAGATGTTGGGTCGAGAAAATTTGACATGGAGTGACTGATGGATTTTTAAGCATATAGGCTAGCGGGAAAATGTGGTACTCCACGCAGAGATTCCCTTTCAAGGGGAGCTTCCGCTGTAGTACTGAGAAACCTCATTAGTCGTAATGTTGACGAAAGGGACCAGATATGAGTCCCCAGGGAACCAAATCGACTCACTTGTTCCTGACTGAATTAGTTAGGTTGCTTGAGTTTAATAAAATAATACTTTTCCTTCATGGGTCATTTAAATATTTGTAAATCAGGGCATGACAATGCCATTGAATTTAAACCAGGAGTATAAGCTGTGACTTTACATAAATTGTAATTCAATTCAATATTATTTTTTAACATTAAAATGTCCAGACTACAAAGACACAAGAACTTTGACAATTCCTTTTGTAATAAGTTTAAGAAAACTCGGGGTTGATGTCCTTTTGAGTCCCTTGACACCAACGGGTTTGACACTGTGGATTGACCTCCCATACCCCCTACAGTCCATCCCTTGATACTGTAAATTTTTACAACTCGCCTTGATCATCTTCTTATAAGTCATCATCCTCAAGGGAATCGTAAAAGCTTTTTCAAAACAGACGCTATAGGCCCCTGCTACTTCCATTCCCAGCCATCCGTACATTCCCGAAATAATTAAATGGACGTCATGGAACTTTATAGCAAACCCCACAAACGTCACTGTGATGGCTACGGCGCAAAATTTGACTGACAGTATAATGAGCGTGTATTTTATATTAAATATTTGAATTAGAAGCTGGTACAGCCAACATTCTTTGTACGCTCTCACCATCGCGCAAAATTTCTGAGAGAGACCCTTCAAGCGCTTCCGGCCGTCCGCACCATTGACTCCATTGTAAAATAATTAAATAATAATTTTTTTGCTAGTTTATTAATTGTAAATGTGACTAGCTGAGAGCTGATCTGAGGAGACGAATTCCACATTTAAGTCTCCCGCAAAATTTGCTGGAAAAAGACGAGCATGACGAAACAAGTGAAATTGAAGATACTACACCAAAAACAATGAACGAATAATTCCAAAAGAAGACAGGGAAGGAACAGAATTGGATGATGAATTTGGGCGGGAAAAGCTGAATAAATACAATAGGCAACGGTCGGTTTATGAATTATAAAAAGCATGAAAAAAAGTGGGCTGGTTAAAATTATGAGGGGAGAAAGGAGGATGAGTAGCTCTTGTCTTGAAAATTTATTTAAATTCCAGTATTGTCTCCCCATATTTCTGCTCAGGTCTAAAAGACTGTCTATAAATAATTAAAAACAATTAATTTAAAATTAATTTTTTTAAATTCAAACAAGTACCTTGATTCTGACAAATAATATTAAAGATGGCGACCGTCACTTCCGGCCTCATAAGGAACATCCGAATCTCCATCAAAATTAACATTCCAATTCCAATAATTAAAGTTACATGAGGAGGTAATTGAATTAAATTTAATGTTGTTGGTGTACTAAAAATTAATGATAATCTAAGGCAAAGGTAAAGCCAGTGTAGAAATGATGCAATGAAAATTATTTTCCATATTCGAATTTTCCCAGGAGAGTCTGAAATATGAATTTGAACTTTACTACCATTTTCAACAATTTCAATGGGGAGAAAATATAATTGGGAACTTATTTTGAAGGTCAAGAATGTAAATCGGAGTTCTCGGACTGTTAACATGGTGAATTGTTTTTTAAAACTAAAAATTAAATATTTTGGCTTCAAAATTTTGAGGAAGTGAGTATTGGGATCATGTCAATCAAATGGTCACTTTTGTACTTTTCAAGAGCCACCAGTGGATCTAATCGATTTTTAATTTTCCGCTCAATGTGAAATGCGCAGGTAATGTTCCTTACATAATTTAAATTATGCTTTGCTTCTTTATCCAGTGTTGTTATTTTATCCGGACAAAATAATATTTACTGTTTTTGTCCAGTAGACAAAATTATATGCTTTTCATGGTACATACATTAAATTCCTCAACCATGGCAATGTCTTTAGAAGGTCACCGATCAAAGTATTTCCTTGTACTGCTCAATGATAAAAGGAATTCACCCCTATAATTTGCATGCTTTTTTACCTAACAGAAAATGCATCGCTTCAGTTCCCAAGTAGAACAGCGGACCGTCGGCACGTCGATGGGCCAGAGCTGGCATACTGGATTTGTTGCGGCATGCCACTGACGGCCCAGTACCCGGAGGTGGACACTAGCTACGGCACGGAACCATGCCGGCGTGCCATTATGACGCCATTCTGAGACTGTGCATTGTTGACTTCTGGCAATGCTCTCCTTGGGTTATTTTGCATTTGTGCGAATAAATAATCAAGAGCTTGGGCTGGGTATTGTTGATATGTATTTAAGTGACAATGAAATTAAAGCAATTATAATGTTGTACAAAATAATTAAAGTGATTGTACAAAGTGAAGATTGTGTTGTACAATTCCCAGAATCTCTTGTACAAAATAATTAATGAGTGTCATGTTTTATGCAAGGTCTGCTGGGCAGGCGGCCTCCAATGTTTTTTCGGCCAGACCAAGCGAATGAGGGTGTAAGAGTAGACTAAATTGAAAAACATCATTTCATCTCTCTTCCATCAACTTTGGGTCAAAGGGCAATTTGAACAACACCTCTCCCTAGGGATTTCTGACGACTATTTTGAGAAAAATGACCCATTGGTTGATTCATTCACAAAGTGTAAGGGTTGACCATTGAAGGTAGGCAGGGCAGTCATGTAGCATCGTTACTACTGGGGAAAGTATTGGTTTGAGGCTTGAGTTTAAAATCCAATTTTAAAATTGCCAATGCGAGGATTTAACTATGAGCAGGATGCCCATCGCAAATTAAAGTGGACCCAGTTTTAGCCTACTTGGATTTGTGTAATTAAATTATATAAACAAGGCTAGATGAAATAATCATGTGGTAAAGTATTACAGAAATAAGATTCATTTTAGAAAATCAAAATGTTCTCCACTCTTAACATTTTACTTTTTTATTCAACTTTTGTCCATGTACATTTTCTTACAAAACCTTTTTCATTCTCTCTTCTTTCAGAAATTCCATTCCAATTTTGCGATGCGATTCCATAGCTTCAATATTCTAGAACACTCAAAATGATTGGCTAGCCCCAGTGGAATCATTCGACTGGAATGTAACCAGCTTCGCATTTATATTACTGATACAAAATAGAAACCCTTCAATTTACTAATATTACCTTTCTTCTCATAGTTAAATTCTCGCTTCCTCACCTTGACAATTTAGAAATTGGACTTTTAATCGTTTCAACGCAAATTCTTTTACAGGATTAACAATGTTTAGAAAAACTCTTGCCCTTGGTCCTTTTTTTGTAAAGACTAATAGAATTAAACATTTCAAAAGTTCCCACAACTCAAAAACCGTTGCAAAGTCAACGTCACTATGAGAAACTTAAAGCGTTAGGACAAGTAAAATGGGGTTAAAATTAAAATTAAGAGCCCGAAAAGTTTACTTAAAAATAAAAAATTATTGCCCCCCAAAATTCAAATTCAATCATGACTGTGATCATTCCATGGATAAACTCCTTAAATTCGTATCCTACATAAAATGTGTCCCCTTTGAAGTGGTACAAAAGGGTCACCTTCAATATTACAAGTCAAAATCCAAGGATCCCAATCAGTCAGCATACATCTATGGCCATCTACCAGATGAATGAAAAACCACACCTCTGACCATCATCTTGTGTTTCGTTCTAGAATTGAGGGTCAACTTCTGGTCTTCCACTGTGATCCTCATCCTATTCATAAGTTTGCCAGCCAGTGTCTTTCAAAATATTTCCTGGCTCATCTCCCTTCAGTATGATTCGATTAATAATTAATTTACTTACTCAAACAAAGGAAGCGCCCCCTGACGTTATTAATTTTGTAGGGAGGACAAGAGAAAAGAATATGGCGGGAGGGATACGGCGTATTTGAATAGGAAGATTATGAGTTACATGTACTTGGTCCACCTGAATATCCGATACAATGATTTCATGGCCAACAATGCAATGCCCATGATTCTCATTGTACTCGTGTGGGCTGCTGTTCTGTCAATCTACTGCTGTCTCAAGGTTCTCCTTCCCCATGCCCTTTGCATGATGTGCCCCTTCGTGGCCATCCTGGCCTTTATGTTCATCTTGAGGCTCTTTTCCCCCTTGGCCAAGGGAACCCAATTGTCCGCACAATTGGTGGATCAACTCAAACTAGAGGTTAGGGGTCACCAGGGGTTGACGGAGATACAGAAGGCATTCCTCATGCGAAGGGTCAAGGCCATGAAACCACTGGTCTATAAAATTCGGTCATGGGGGGTCGTCTCCATCTCGATCGTCAAAGAGATGGTGGATCAAATAATCAATAATGTCCTTCTCCTCCTTTCTTACTAACGAACATTGACAAGGAAAGGAACGCATGCGCACTGGACAGTTTAGTATTTAAATAGATTCTTGTTCTTGTATTCGTAGACTCTAATGCTTACATTAGTCCCACTATTTAATTTGTAAATAAATGTTCATGTTCGTGTTCTCGTCATTTCAAAACATTATGTTTTGGCAAACATGTTGTGAAAATAATATTATTTAAATTTCATATTTTCGGTTTTATTTATTTCGTCAAGCTACACCATCATCATTTATTGAAATACTTGATTCATTATTGACCAACTTAAATTGCTAAAGCTTAAAATACTTTAAAATGAATTATTTTGAATATTTAATATTTTTTGGAACAATTTTAGAAATTGTGTGTTCCCTTCAAATTAAGTCAAATTCAATTGATGACTTATTTAAAGAAATGTCATGTTACTTTGTATTCGATGACGTCAGTTTACCTTCATCTAACTTTGATTACGTCATATCATCCCCCTCTATAATTTGGACTCTCAAAGAGTCCTTTGACGAACGGACAAGTTTAATTTACTCTGACATGGTTCAAAACCATAGTCGTATTGATTTCGAAATAAAATTCAGTCGATCGATATTGGCTAGTCGCCATTTAAATTGTTACGTTCAAATTACATTCCTTTCCGCCACTTCTACGATACAGTCTTACGAAATATTTTTTCGGAGAAGTTTTCATCGACAAGGAATCTTCTACGAGACTCGAATTTCAGAAAATAATCAAATTGCTTACAAATTTTTGACAAGAATTGAACCCAAACTTTACATCATCGCCTCTGAAATAAATTCAACAATGGCAGGACACACGACATGTGACATGACAAGATTTATTGAAAATGTATTAGTCAATCCATTAAATACCCATGAATTTAAATACGGTCGGCCCACTCCATTCACTTACCGTCCCATTTTTGTACTTTTTTTGAGTAAAATGAAATTAGGAAAGGCGGCACAATTCAAATCAATTTGGTATCTTTCCCTCACACCTTATATTATCAATTCGAGGAATATGATAATTAAATTGAGTGATTTTCCGAACATAGAAATCTCCTGTGAACACAAAAAAGTCAAGAAATGTTTCAAGGATATGATGGCCATTTTCACCAGAATGACCGACAGAGGGCGAAACGTGATTCGACTACCAGGAGTGCCCAATCGTTGGAATATAACAAATGTTTTTGACAAGAAATTGGTTTCACTCAATTCAACATTTCAAAAAAATGGGCGGGTCAATTTGGACAATAGTAGCCTCAATTATATTTTTTCTGGTCTCAACTTGTCTTTCATGGGTGATTTGAAAATGGCTTCTTTTTGGATTAATAACAAGGAATGGGTTATTAATTTTCCAAATAAGGAAAGGACCTTGTTTATCGGACAAGATCAAAATCATTTTTCTATAACTGGATACACCCCAGCCTATAAATTTATTACGACAGATGGTGTTCGAGTTGTGAGTGCAAGCTTTGAAATTTATATTCAACCTTTTGATTCCTTCCTGTGGTTTTGGATTATCTCAATTTTATTCATTTCTTCAGCTCTCCTCACCTGCGTTTGCGCTTTAACCTCACGAGTCAGAAAATCCCAAATTCTTGAATTATTTTTACAATTTTCCATGTGGCTGAGTAATCTTCTCATGGATCAAATTGACGACATTCCTATACCTTTCGAAATAAGGAATGGCGCCCAATTTAAAATAAATCAATTTAGTACATTTATATTTGGACTTTGGTTAGCCATGAATTTTGTTTTTACAAATTTGTATAAGGGATTCGTTCAATGTGGCTACTTGATGCCATTTCCTTACCACACGAATTGGACACAGTTGCCTCAAATGGACTGGAGTCAATTTAAAATTTATGTGACGGAAATAAATGTCACGCCACCAAATGAAGAGGCGGACAAAGGGGCTTATAGATTTTTTGAGTACGATTTGTACCCTCATATAACTCCATTTCAAATCACGGGACACATTGGGGCTCGAATATTTAGTGTCAGTTTTGACTGTGATCAACTCTGCGGTTCTTTATATGGCGGCACAACTATATATGAGGTACACTGTTTTATTTTAAAAATTTAAATTTTCCCGCTCCGGTCTAATAATTAATTTTTTTAGATTCCCATGGGGATCAAATTCACCGAGTCCAAATGCACCCAAATCCTTTCATGTCAGCAAATCTATCAATTTATTCAGCCCATCATAAGAATGCATCCAATTTATTCTTTGGATGTCGACTCATTCAAAAATTTCATCCTGACCAAAATGTCTGAACCAAAAACCTTGTTAATAGTCCTTGCTGAAGAATTTGACTATTACTGGAATATTTTCAAAATGTTGATGCACAACAAGAAAACCTCCGTTAAATTCTCACATAATCAAAAATTTCAAGATAATTTTGATCGTATGATTATTGGCTTTAGTATGGATGAAAGTGACGTCTTTTATAGAGACAGAGACGTTGCCGCCACTAGATTAAAAATAATGATATCAAGTGGGATTTATTCTTTGTGGGTCAAATGGAATGGAATTTATTTCCCTCCAAGGGACAAATTTGACAAGAAAAATTTACTTGAAGAACAACCCAGAGAATTTGAATCACTCTCCCTTCAATTTTCTGATATACATTTAATTTTTTATTTATTCTTTATTTTCCTATTAATTTCCCTCACTGTTTTAATTGTAGAATGTCGATTTATTTTTAAGCAATTGATTCTTCTTTTTTTTCAACAATTAAAACGTGGAGTGAGATTAGTCAAGAAAATTGGGATCAGGGGTGCCTTTCGGGACGTTCAAATTTGGATTTTGAAATATGAAATTATTGCTATGAAAAAAAGTTGGACTTGGAGCGCCCTCTGCTCTCTTTGTCGTCATAATAAAAGTTGAAATATTTTGGCGTTTTTAATTACAATCAATATTGATTATTGAATATTGTCTATATTTTATTGGCTTGGACTGTGGAAAAGTCATGGACATTTGTGAAATGTTATTAATTTAAATTATTATAAATTATATTATATATTATATTATATAATCAATATTGTTTCATTTTTAAATCCCAATTGGGATTTAAGAATGAAACAATTTGCCCATAAATTGGCCAGAAAAATTATTTTTCTTCCGAGACACTGACACTGACCCCACTTAAATTATTTTTTATCTTTTTTGCAAAAACAACTTTGGGTTCAATTTATTATTTTTTCACATAATTAAATAAATATTTATATCAATTTATTTTGAATACATTAAATATCTTTCGGTTAAATGGAGCTTAACTACGACACCAAATGAAATTAATGGGCTAAGGATAAAATTACAGTCAAACAGGACAAAAAAATAATATTTATATTTGAATTCTTTAATTAAGATCAATATTGACATGCCAATTATTTTAAACGTCTCAACTTAATCAAGGCCATGAATTTTTGTGGTAATTTGATTTGAAAGTCAATATAGAAATAAAACTAACCTTCCCAATTTTTTTCTCGGTAGTTACATTATCCACCACCCACCAACCCACCACCCGTTCTTTGTTGCCAGACTGACGCAAGGTGTTGGGTAGGTGAGTGAGTGGGTAGGTGGGTAGGTGGGTAGGTGGGTAGGTGGGTAGGTGGGTAGGTGGGTAGGTGGGTAGGTGGGTAGGTGGGTAGGTGGG
>JAQIVZ010002097.1:0-24095 GCA_034700945.1 Arrhopalites spinosus
TCTGATGGGTTTAGGTCTTTTTGCTTTAGGTCAATTGTCTTTAGGTCTTTTGGTTTTAGGTCAATTGACCCATCACGTCTGTTCCTGCCCTTGCCTGAGTTCACGAAGGCATGAATCTTGCCAAGAAAATATCTGCAAAAAAAACAACTTAGACAAAAATTAAATCTTAAGTTCACCTTTTCAAGATTCTTAGAAAAAAAAACGAAAAAAGAATTTTCTTTGAAATTTAAATGTTCCGCGCTCGGCGGTTTCAATGGAAAAAACAGAACCATGTTCAATTAAATTAATTAATCTTATTTAATTTAACCGTGATGTGAATCGGTGTCTTCTTGAGGTGCCTTCGTGTATTTCAGATTCAGAAGAATTTATTACATAGAATCTATTTACTGGATATCAATTGTTCCTCTTGTATCAAAAAAAATTTATAACTATATAGCCGGTTTTAGAATAATTAAATTAAAATGCTCATTTTCCTGGGATTCCACATTCTATTTAATTAGTCATCATTTTCTTTCCTTTAATCACCCTCTCCAAATGTTATGAAGGCCATTTGAAATTATTCTGTTTATAAAATTAAATCTCACTTAAATTGTAATAATTACAATAATATTATTACAGTTACAGTATACTATAATAATTATATAAAATTTTTATAAAATCTCAATCTCTTTGCATTTTTTCATATAAATACTAATTGGGATGAAAATATTTTCAAAATATTTTTCGTCTTCTTCTGGGCATTATCAATAAAAGGGGGAGGAGAATTATTAGCGGATGGAGGGGGGGCTTATAATAAAATGTCCTCTCCCTCAATGTCAAGTTTTTACCTTTGGAATGTGCCAAATATTTTTTGCCTTTGAATTAACAAAAAAATAACCATCAATTGTTCCCACTTTAATACCATTAAAATTCCCCTTTGATCCTTCTAAATGGAGCAATTAAATTGTGGAATTTTTTGAATATGAACGTTAAATGTAAATTAAGATTAAACTTGTCATTGAAGCTTCAGTTCAAACCAACAGTTTCAAGTTGACTGTCCTTAACAAACATTTATAAAAAAATAATAAATTAATTTGAAGATCAAAATGAAAGCATTCCAAATCGGGTCCATTTTGGTGGTCGTTTTTTTCTCATGGGAATTTTATTTATTTTAATTTGAAAAAAAATAAAGAACGGGAGAGATTTTATAATTTTTTTAATTAAAATATTTTTATCGACTTTCCTCTATCTATAGCCATCATGAAGGCTGACGATGGGGATGATGGCGAAGAACCTCCCAATGACGGTGGCGACGAACCTCCAAATTACGAGCTCCACGTTCAACCCGGCGATAAAGAAAACAAACAACGCCGTGAGACTCCATTTTGACCCTTAACATTGTTCATTGGTAGTTTATAAAAGTTAATCGTAATTAAATGGTTTCAGACTCGATCCAGTGCTACCAATGTTCATCGAGGACGGACGAGAATTGTATTCTACGACCCCACGAGACAAAAATAGTCGACTGTGAGCACAGGCCACGTAAGTTCCCCGTTTGTGTCACTGTCCTGGACCGGACTTTGGATCATGGGATTGGACCCCCAAAAGAGAAGCCGGGTTTATTTTATCGGACTTGTATTCATATCCCACAAGCAACTCCTCACAACGAGTGTGGCGCCCTCGCGTCCATGAGCGTATGTTTTTGCCATGGTAATTTGTGCAATAAGTGCGTGGACCCAGTTTGTGCTATCAACCCTTCCAATTCTTGCCTCAAACCCAAATTAAATTTTCAGCAAATCCTTCAACAAATCCCCCCACGTTTTTAAATTATTCCCGCCCCCTCCTCTTCATCACAAATTAATATTAAATTTAGTTAATTAATTGTTATTTGCCATTATTTTGTCTCCACATTTGAGTATTGGTAGTCATTACATAAATAAAATAATTTGGTCAAAATTTTGAAATATTATTATGGCTCAAAGTTAAAGACAAACTATCCGGCTTTTGTGCACTTACACTTACATCTACAAAAAATTTCAAAATAGACAAAATTACGTGGCTCAACCTTTCCCAAGAGAGAGAGTCACATGACAAGATAATTTGCATTGATTTTCCCTGCTCTTACAAAGGATGGCACAAGAATAATTATTGCAAATATAACCCAAAATAAAATTTTCTATTTCAAAATCATTTCAAACCCAATTAATCATACATTTGACTTTATTCCCAATTCTCATTAAACTCTCGCAAAAAAGTTTACCAACTATTTTAATATTATAAGAAAGTCTATAAAATAATTCAGTAAATAGGACCTACTGGACCAAAATATAGACAAGATTCAATAAACAGTGAATTTATAGCAAAAAAAAATTGGTAATGTTAAGTAAAAGGAATTTATTTTGTCATGACTGGACCCTCCAATTTTTCTGTACTTTGGGAGCCCTTCCTCTGGAATTTGACCGACATCTCGACAGACTTCAAAGAACTAGATCATCTTTTAGACACTATTTTTGGTTAATTTGGTTCTCCTTCACCATTTTGAATTGTCTCTTCATTGATTTGAGACTAATTCAGTCTTTGTTGTGGCCCCATCAATATTTCAATATTCAATATTTCCCATTCCATTTAATTTTGGCCGTTTCTTTCACTTCCCATTGCCTCTGGGGTTTCCAATTTTTTAAATGGTTTCCTCATGACACTGTCATCATTTTTAATGCTCTTTTTGAGGGACGGGAAGGAGGTACTCATTTTAATGAAAAATACAATTAAATAATTTTAATTTAAAATTTAATTTTTATAGAAAGAATTAAATCACCAAAATTGTCAACTCAAGATTGGATGATTTTATGGTTACCATTTGCTCAATTACAGTGTGCATTCATCACCACCATGACCAATTTATTTGACTATCAAGCCCCCCAATTTTTGTACTCTCTTTTCCCGCCTTTAAGTCTAGAGAGCCAATTACTACACGGATTTTTTATGATATTTGAGTCAATGACCTTAATTCAAATTTGTGGTTTGGGCTATTTCAGTTTTTTCATTCAAATTTATTTTTTTGAATTGTGCAATGACCATCTTCAAAATTCTATTAAAAGTCTTGAAAGGTGAATTAATATGAGCACAAAATATTTTCCAAAAATTAATTTATTTTTAAATATTTTAGGCGGGGACTCTCAAATTGGAATGGTTTAATTCAAGTTTGTGGTGATTGTAGAAGACTTGAATTGTCAGTTGGGATTTTTAATCAAGTTTTTGCAAGGGTGACCTACACACTCAAATTATTTTGCATAGTTAATGGAACAATTGGCATATTTTTAACGATTCGCATGATGACCACCATGCCGGAAGTGGCGCTCAATACTTTATTCCCTTCAGTTTACAATGTAATGCTGTACACAATTATTTTTGACAAGGCTTTTCATATTCCGAACAACATGTCGAGTGTCAAAAAACTTATTTTGTTGGTGGGTCAACGTTTGACCTTGGGAGGGTCAAGGGGTTTTGAATTGAATCAGGTTATTCGGTCTATTCCTTTGGTAGGGATTAAATTGGGACAATTTGATGTTTTTGGCAAGGATTCCACTTTAATTTTTATGCAATTTTTGGTTGAGAAAGTCTCCTCTTTGTTGATTACTTTTAGGTGAATTTTTGCAATTAATTTTTTTCTTTTAATTACAATCAAATTATTTTTTAAAGCCAGGTAAATGTTAACATTGCATCATATTTTTTTATCAAAATAAATTAATTTTAATTGTTTTGATTCTTAAATTTTATTGTCCCAATAAAATATTAATTGAATGATATTATTCAAAATAAAATAAAAAATATTTCAGCGAATATTTTGGCAAATACAAAAAATATTCTGCGACGATTGCAAAAGGTCAGTAAATATATTTTATTTATTTTTCAATTAAATGGAACAATTAAATCCCGTTTTATTTTAAAAAACCCGCTTTAGTTTAATAGGTAGACAGACCATTATGTTTTTATGACTTGATTGAAAATAACCAATTTTGGCCCCAATTTTTATGATTCATATTAAAATGAATTGCAAAAAAAAAAAATTGCACAACTTTTTCTCAGTCGAAAGAAACCTTTAATAAAAATAAGTTTGCAAATAATTTTCAAAAAAAAAAGAAAAATGTTGAGTGAAAATTCTATCAAAGTATTGGGTCAATTTATAAATCTCGGTCATTTTTTGCAATTTAGTCCTTACACTTTTAATTCAGATCAAAATAAAAAATTCCAATTCAACCCCTCCCACAATTTCCTCCCCAAATTCCGGTTCATCCTCCTCCTCCTCATTGGCTATCAAATATTCCTTGCTACGCGGTGTATTCAAACTTGTCTCATCCCCGACTTACCCGCCACTCAAAAATTCCGCTCAGTTTACTTGACCCTTGTCTACGTCATAATTAATTTGAATCATTGGATCACTTTGGAGTACTACGGACAACATCATCACGGTCTCAATCAAATGCTTGACGTCTCTACTGGCCTACAAGGTACATTTACATATTGACATTTAAATTTTGAATTTTACCGCCAATTTTTTCTAGATAAATTTGGCGCCAAAACATTGGAAAAGAAGCCCACTGACATTTCAAAAGCATTGAAGGCTTGTGTATTCGCCCAATCATTTATTAGTGCAGCAAGGGCGGCCACTGTATTTATAAACCCAAGGGCACCAGAATTGATGACGTCGATCATGTCAGATGACCCCAGGTCACTGCCCTTGTTAACAAAAATGATTGTGAGTTTAGGTCACCTGTACATTACTGGATTCCATGTTTATGGTTTTACTCTTTACGCTGTCATCATTTTCTCTTATGTCTGTGGCATGCTCCCTATTTTGCAAATGGCCAGGTGAATTTAATTAAAATTGGTCAAATTAAATTTGGGCAATACAAATTTTAATTAAAAAATTGTAATTTGGCAAAATGATTTCAGAATTGGTCAACACACTTGTGATGGGAAACAGAAAAAATGTTTTTGTGCTGAAAATAATTTAAGTCCACATGCAATTTATTTGGAATACAATCAATTGGCAATATTGCAAAGAACATTTACAACAATATTTGGCATGTGGCCCTGGTCCTCCACATTGACAATTTGCATTGCAGGTTCTGTTAATATTTTTTTGGCAGTTGTGATGGAAAGTGTTCGTACTTTAATTACAGGTGTTTTAATGTCTTTGTTGTTAATTTTGTATTTAAATCGATTTGCACAAATTAATTCATTATCAGAGAGTGCCCTCCATTCATGGAAATTAATTGGCGCGCCATTTTGGTTTAGAAAATTTCTACCAAGTTGCCAACCAATAAGAATCCCTATTGGCCATTTCCTTTTTGCGGATAAAAATTTAGTTTTAAATGTCATCACAATTATTATTACAATGTCTATTAATTTAATTATTACTTTTAGAACCTCCAATTAAAAATATTTTTGGTCATTCTCATTTGTCACATAATTTAAGGTTAAATTTAATTGAGGCCTTGTTTTAATGTTGCATTTTAATTTTAATTTTTTAGAAAAACATTTTTTTAATCAAAATAGTCAACGTGAGGACAAAGTGATTTAAAATTTAATTTTAATTGTAAATCATTTCTCTAATTTAAATGATCAAGTCTCTTTAATCGTCTTGAGAATCCAGTCGATGTGATGAGCGATACTTGAATATCTAAAAAAAATAATCTTGTTAAATTAAAGTTTAATTTAGTATTTAAATGTCTGAAATTTAATTACACTCCCGGAAATCCAGGTTCGGCACATTTGAGTCCCAATTAAATTAAATGGATTAAAATATTTAAGCTAAAATAAATTTTAATTTTAATTTTACCAAAAGACACGACACCAATGAGAACATACTGATCAGAATCTCCTTTGTACACCAAGGGCCCGCCAGAGTCACCCTAATTAAAAATTAATTTTAAATGTAATTAAAATAATTTAATCACGATGTCCGGTAGTTTCAAATTAAAATAATACAAAAAATAATTTTAAAAATTCACTTTCTCTTACTTGACACGTGTCTCTTCCACCTTCTTCAAAGCCTAAAAAATAGTAATTAATTGTTAATTTAATTGTTAATTAAATTAAAATTGTAAATAAATACCAGCACAAATATTAGTCAAGTCAACGCGAGTGTACTCCACGTCCTTGTAATTTTCTATGCATTCTGTCGTTTTCACAACCGGGAGACGAAGTTCCATTAAAACGTCGCTTGTTTGACCACCTTGCATAATTAAAATTTTAATTGACAATTAAAAACTTTTGTTTTGTTAAATTCTTACTAAAGTCAAGGGTCCCCCAACCAGCCACATAAGGCATGGTGCCCTTCAAGTACTCAGTTCCATTGAGTTCTTTTGTGTAGGGTAAACAAATTGGTCTAACTGGCCCTAAAAATTATTTAAATATATATATATATATGTGGCGTTTCATCTCAAAATGGTCATAATGGTAAAAGTTGTCTTTTTCTAGTGAAAAATGGCATATAAAATGACCTGTAATATCAACAGGTGATTTTAGGTGTAAAATAGTGATGTCATTTTGATAATCATCATTATTATATTGAGGATGTTGAATAATAGTTTGGACCACAGCATCCACATGATTCATTCCATCATCTTTTGTGTATAAATTATGACCACCCAGTCTTACTATTTTTCTGGATTTTAAATTGGCGGGAAATTAAATTTAAAATTAGATTTTGTTTGTAAATAGTGTAAATTTACAGGTCATCTCGGCCATAAATACAATGAGCAGCAGTGACCACGTGACTAGGTTAGGTTAGAAAATATTCGGAAATAAGCATATTAGAGTGCTAATATTAATTAATTATTATTAATTTTTTTAGTAAAAACCTTGGCGTGATGAGCGCTCCACCACAAAGAAAATTGAAGTCTTCATCATCACTGTCCCTGTAACCCTTATTAAATTAAATAATTTTAATTTTTTAGAAAAGGTCCAGTACTTTAAAATTCGTACCAGAGACCTCATTCATGGCCAGGCTCCTATGAATTGTGAAATTTAATTTGAGTTATAATTTTAAATCTTTTAATAGTTTTATTACCTTTTGGTGCTTCTGTACCACCAACAATTCTTGGTCGAGCAAAGTTGGCCACACCAGTCAATAGATGTACCTGGGAGCGTATTTACAAACGATACAGTGGAAACGGCACCTTGTATTTTTTTTTCGTTTTTTGACCATTTTAAACATTTCCACTATGGGTAAAAATTAATTTTAAAAAGTTTTTGCGTCTTTGCATTTTTTGATTTGACGCTTCCTTTCGGAATTAGGTCATCATTTTGACCTCAGTATTAAAAAAGGCATTCATGGCAAGCTGGTGTTGCAATTTTTGCTCTGATTCTTTGACTAAATATTTAAGTATTGAATTAAAAGTAATTAATTTTGAAATTTTCAATTTGCGTTTTTCAACATCAGCAATTATTTGACGCTTTTCTAAATTATTTAAAGATTTTGTTATCTGAGTTTTGTGAGATAGAAAGAACGGTCAAAACAGTTAGTAATGGTTAAAATATGCTAAAAAAACTAATTAGTGGACTAAAGTACAACGTTGTTTATGATAGTTTTCATCAAAATAATTTAATTGGTGTAGTTAATTTAAATTCCAAAATTTCTTGTTGTTTTTTACTCAGATTTTTGGATGTCAATTTTGGTGGATGAAAAAAGCAGTCAAAACCATCGTTAGCAATTAATTACCTTCACAAACAAATGTTTTAGACCAAAACACAACTTTATTTGCTATTATGGTCCTGAAAACCCGTTAATTGTCATCAGGATAATTAAAAGTTTGTTAAATATGGAAGAAGCGAGTCACTTACATTTTTCGTGTAACAGGTGCACATTTCAAAGGTTTTTTGGACTTGTGCTTTTTTTAATACTGAGGTCAAAATGATGACCTAATTCCGAAAGGAAGCGTCAAATCAAAAAATGCAAAGACGCAAAAACTTTTTAAAATTAATTTTTACCCATAGTGGAAATGTTTAAAATGGTCAAAAAACGAAAAAATACATGGTGCCGTTTTCACTGTACCATTTGTAAATACGCTACCCGGGATTTTCAAAATTTATTTTTTGGGTAAAATTAAATTAAAGTTAATTTCAATTACATAAATCTAACTATAATTATTTTGATGTCATCACAACTTTACCAGGGCAGCCAGCCAGGGATATGCCTCTGAAATCAAGGAAATTAATTAATTTGAAAAAAGTTGTAAAATGAAAGAAAATGAAAAAAATATGAATACATTGTAATAATAATAATTATAATTAATTATATTAATATATTTTTTTTAATAATTATTAAAATAGGTACTTACTATCCTTAGCGACAGTACCCCCCACAATCCGTTTTTCTTGTCTCAGACGAGTACTAATTGTTGGTTTAACTTTAGTCGAGTTGGTATATCCACATTCATATTGTGTACCAGGCACAGTCAATATTTTTGTGACTACAGGCAGTACAGGCCCAGGAAGGAAAGGTGCCTTCAATTTTTTTGGTTTTTTGGTTGTTGATTTACTGTCATCTGAAGGAGTAGCAGACTCATCCGGTTCGGGGTCATTCACTTGTAAAAATCGGGGTCGGACAAGAGAGCCATTTTTACCACGTGGGGCCTTTGTTGTTGATTTGGGACTCGCATCCTCCACAATAGTGGGCTCGGTGGTGGTGGTGGGCATGTCGTACTCTGGTCCGACACGATAGGTGGAGTTGTCTCCAGGGACAATGGTTATTTTTCCTGACTTGTCATCAAGAACCAAAGTTATTTGTGCGGCATGTAAATGAACATGAATAGCGCCCGAGTCCGTGTCCACCCCTTTTTCAATTAATTTTGCTATTTCCAGGGGAATTGTCGGCAGGTTGTCTTGAAATAATAATTTGAATACTTTGAAAAGCAAAATTTAGCACCTTTAACTTCAATTTTATGTTACCTTTCCCATGTACAATTTTTATATTTATATAAACTAAAACGAGGACAAGGACTCGCCATTTCAGTACCATTTTTGTCCACGTCTTTTAAAATGGTAGTACTGACACATACACCCCCAAAAAATAAACAGAGTGACACTTGCGCCCCTCTTGTCAACTATTTTTGATAGTATGGCCGCTATGATACTATTCAGTTGAAATAAAATTATTTGAATAGAGTCACAATTTAAATGACAAGTTAACTTGTGACGTTAAAATTATTTTAAGTTTTTTTAAACGAACTTTTATTGTTCATTCCATTGTCATTATCACGTCTTGGCAGTCAGTTTTATGTTGTCTCTGCCACACCAAACTTTTAAAAAATGACCCCAATTTGGAAGTGACCACTCTCATTTATCAATCATTTTAATCAAAAATTTTCCTCTTGGTCTCATAAGGAGTTGGATATTGTAAACAGCTGAATTCTACACATGTAAAAATTGTGGAGGGAAGATTTGATCAAACTGGACGTGTTCCATGATGGATCCTTTTATTATTTTGAAAGGTGATTTACTCCGGAAGATGGTTACAAGTATTTCTACTTTAATTTTGAAGTGGATTGGATCATCTCATGAATCCATTTCAAATGATGACTAATTTTGGTGTACCTACATCAATTTTATGATCAAAACTTGCACCAAAAATTAACCAACAATAAAAAAGTTTATTATTACACTCCTGGAAATCCTGCTGTGGCACACTTCAAACCTAAAATTAAACATTGAAGAATTTTACCGCCATAATGAATCACATGATTAATGTAAAAAATATTTTACCAAATGACACCACACCAATGAGAACAGTTTGGTCAGGTGCAAATTCGTACTTGAAGGGCCCTCCACTATCACCCTTTTAATTGTAGTTAAATAAAGTTGATTAATTTTAAATAATCTTTCATTTATATGACCATGTCTCTTACTTGACATGTGTCTTGACCACCATCTTCGAAACCTAAACCAATTAAATTTGAATTAAACTTAATTTTTCAATGTTTCTTAAAATATTTATTCAAAATTAAGTTTGAATTACCCGCACAAATATTACTCTCGTTAATTGTGGTCACATTGACCTTTCCAAATGTCTTGATACATTTTCCAAGTTCCCAAACTGGTAATTTTACTTCCAATAACACGGGACTTGTTGACGCCCCTGGGGTTGACAAAAATTAAATTTAAAAAATTAAAATTAAAGGGTCAAAGGTGAATGTAAATAATAACCGTAATCAGTAGTTCCCCATCCTGCCACCATGACCCCCACTCCAGTATACAAATCATCTCAATCTCACAAGTTCACTGGCGCAGAAATACAAAAAAAATGTGAAGAATTGTTACATTGTTTATTTTAAAAGTACTCTGTTGACCAATTTGTTGCGAAATAATTTATTTAAAACTGTTTCGCAATGTTTTTCAATTTTAGCGCGCAAAACAAAATAATTTGAATTTGTAAGGAATTCATAATTTAAATTATTTGTCATTTGGCATTTTTAGTGATGAGTCGTCGTCATAATTTTCTCAAGGAAATTAAATTGGCCCAAGTTTTCACAACAAATGAGTCAACTGAGTAGTTAAATGGCATCATTCAAAAAATGAATTATTACAAGTCCTCCTTTCCATGAACACAATGGGATGCAGTAAGAATATGGTATTGACTAATGAGCGCTCCACCACAAAGGAAATTTAAATGTCACGTGTCGGGATTTCGGAATCTCTAAAATTTAAAGTTAAAAATACCGCCAAGACAAGGATTGTAATTCATTCATCTTACCAATGCTGCCAACCATGGATAGCTTCCTGCACAAAAAATAAGATACAATTTTAAATTAAGGTTAAACAAGTAAAATTAATTTACAAAAACCTCGTTTAGTCTCTTTTCCTCCAACAATTCTGACGGCAGCGGGGACATGATAACCACAGGGAATGTTTGTATTGGGTACAAACATCATCTCACTCTCACGAAGAGGTGGTGAGGAAGGATCCCGTGTGGGGAATTTTGCGTTACAGAAATCCAGTTTATCGTCCTTGTAACCAAACACAGCTGTTCCTCTTCCTGGGCAACAGTAGCGCGCGGCATTCAAATCATCACTATCACATCTATCAGCGTCCAATATTACTTTAGCTCCCTTCGGATTCCCTTTCACTTTTTGAAGCAAAAATTCACAATGACCCAAGCCCACACAACGTCCCTCCGCCCCGTTTTTATCATTTTTACTTGTACAGGTCTCAAACTTTCTTTGTGACGCTTTCTTTTTCGATGCAACCGACTTTGCTTTCTCTGCTTTCTCCCGTGCAAGTTTCTCCTCCATTTCTGTCAACTTCCGATCAGTTTTCTCTGAGTCTTTTTTGTCTGGTTTCTGTTCTTTTCCCTTTTTCTGTTGTTGTTTTTGAGGTTTTGGTTGTTGTCTTGCTCTCTGCATGTCGACCTTTTTTATCTGACTCCTCCTTTTTTGTTGTTTTTTTCTTGTCGTCTTTTTTACCTCCCGTTGTTTTTTGTGGTTTTGTGGTTGTCTTGGATGATTTTGTAGTCTTTTTGGTGACTGCGTCACCTTTAATGAAAAATGATTTAGTTTTTTTAAATTAACTTTTTTTTTCGGTTTTGTGACTCACGGCCTCCTTCTACTGGACAAAATTCGGCGCAAATGACGATGACGAGGAGCGCCAGAAGAATTTTTGACGCGAGACCCATTTTTTTTTTTTGGTTTTTTTGGGCACTAAACTGAAATATCAAATTTTTTTTAATTATTTTAACTATCAACAAAATTAACTTTAATTCTGAATATTTATAGATTTCATAGTCAACTAAATTAATTTTCATATGCTTCGTGAGAGTCGTTTTGGCGGCGTATAATTGTCGCCACCAAAACTTAACTCTGATAAATAAAAGCCGCAAAGGGCGGGTTCCGGTTTAAACAAACAAAAAAACAGGCCAGCGGCGTTTCATAATTGTTTGTAAAATTTGGGCGTAGCCATTTATGTCTAGTAGTGTCATCTACATTGACTATTGATCAACTAAAAAAGTTTTTTGAATGGTCAAAAAACCAAGTTAATAATTGTCAAATTGATTAATTAAAAGAAAAATTAAAATTACCTTGAGATACCCTTAGGCCCCTTGGGTGAGTGGAGCCAGTGACTTTACAAATCAAAATAAAAAAATAATGGCCGGGATGGTGAGGAGGGTTGGCAATAATTTTTATTAGTGACGTTGAAAATGAAAACAATTAATTTAATGGTTTGTTAAATCATAATTGAGTTATTGTAGTTGTAAAATGAGTAGTTACACGCTGTCCACATATCTTGTACAAAACCAGCAAGTTTCATACTGCTTTCCATTTTGTCAAAACTTTAACTTAGAAATGGACGGAGGGATCCACGTGTCACGTGTAGTCACCATTAAAATTTTATGGAAAGGAAAGATTGGGGAATGTTTCCAACAAGGGAAACATTTCTCCTTGTCAAAAATTCCTGCCTGAGATCTAGATGGCGGCGTTCATTTTTGAAGGACCATTTAAACTTGAATTTAATGGTCAAACTTTTATTTTTATTTTATTTCACAAATATAATGACTCTACAAACTTACATTTAAATTTCTAAAAAACGTACCGGTCACAAAAAGAGCGGGAACGCTTGACTCATGTTTAATGTCTTTCTACATAAAAATATTTTCAAATTAATTTTGCCCTCCTCTTTAAAAAACAACTTAAACTGAAGTAGTTTAACTGCTCCAATTTAATTTTGAAAAAATTGCAATTGTAAGGTTCTTTAAAACATGTCAATTTTTTGTTTCAAATCTTGAAATAATGCATGATTGAAACTGGTTTTGTGAGCTTAGTTTTTTGTACAAAAGAGAGAGCTCTCCGTTGCATATCTCTAAAGATTCAAGAGAATGAGATTGGCATTCTCACATTAAAAAAAGATGGACGGGCCACAGGGAGCGACGGGTGGCAGGAAGTGGCCGGCTGCCGGTGGCAAATTGCCACCGGCTGCCATCCCAAATTCTGACCGGCAAATGGACAAAGTGGCAAATTGAAAATTCCTTAAAAATCTAATTGCCCCAAGCCCAACCTTAAATTAGCATACTGCGTCGTCGTATAAATACTTTATGAAATATAGGAATAAATAACGAAAGAAAATCCTTCCCCACTCAAAAGGTCTTTACAAGGGAAAAAATTGAAAAAAGGGGCTGAAAGTCTAAAATTACTCGGAGAAGATAGATGTATATACTCTCTGAAAATTACTGTAGCAGGTAAAAAGGTTCCTTGTTTAATCAGATTTTTAGCCGGAAGAACCTTTTTGTCTACCCAAAGCCATTCAAAGGGTTTGATTTGAAATTTATATTCATGAAAGGAGTTCCAGGGAATCCATGGAGTCAATAAACTTCCATAAAAGAATATGGAACTGCCACTTTTTGCCAGTGGCTGCCGGTGGCTGCCACTGTCCGGCAAAATTTTGATTCGGACGGCAGATGGAACACTCTGACTGTTGGAAGTTTCAACAAAAAATTGCCCGCGTCTAAAAAAGCAAAAAATAATGGCACTTGATGCCATCAAAAATAAAATACTCGTAAGATAATCTGTCATACTAAAGCTACAATTTGCTGCATGTGTGAAATGTGGAATTTTACACCAAGTGGCGTCCAACTAGAGCTAAATTTTAATGCAATTATTTCCGGGGTATTAATCGGGCAGTAAAAATAATGAAAGTGGCAGTAAATCTACAACAGTAAATATATTGAAAGTCATTTCAAGAAACAACCGCACAATTCAAGTAGGGCAATTGCATAACCCAGACGGGCACTAAAGAAATGTTTTCAGTATTTTTTTGTAAACAATACTTTTGGCATTAAAAAAATGATCACCTCACATTTTTTGACCGTTCACCATTCAGAGCCTTTTTTAAAGAAAGTCGATAGGGTGCCGCGGAGGCCAGATAAGGGCACGTTTTTTAGAAAAAGGGCAATTTAAAAAAAACCAAGGGCAAAGTTATGCCACATACACACTGTTCAATGAAAATTAATTTTACGTTTAAAGGACTTTATCGGTTAATTTTTCGTATGGACTGCACGCTTGCATCAAGTTGAATTTACACATATTGGGAGATAATGTTATTGACAACATCTTTTGAGAATTTTAACTTGATGCAAGCGTGCAGTCCAACCTAAATTCGCAATCATAGAAGATGACAAATGAATATTTTTTTTCTTTCTGGAGGAAGCCATTTTAAAGATTTCAAAGGTTTAAAAAAAATAAAACTTAGAAGCCGTTGAACAGCAGTGGGAATTTTTTTTCTCTTAGCTTTAAAAATGTTCATTTTAACTCTGGATTTTTAATTTTATTTCGCTATAAAAAATAATTGCAAAGTCACTCTAAACCTGACCTTTGAAAGTGCCCATTTTTCTGATGTGTGTCATCTCAACTGGACAGATAAAGCCAAACATGTACAAGAATACATTTAAAATTGAAAATCTAAATTATTTTGAAGGTCACGACTCATGACCAACTGTAGTTTAATTCGAATAATGTCCTTGTGGCACAAGTAACATGTATTTTAATATCTTTTGAGTGAGTTTATTTTTTGAGGAAATGTCCAGAAAAATAATGAAAGTAATTCAAATAATTTTTGACACGATATTCATTAAATTTTAATTATGAGCTTCGATAGTAATTGATTTAGTTGGATCTTAGAAAATGTTGAACGTGCCTCAATTCAATTTATTTGACATTAATTTTTGACAAAAGTCTGAAGTATTTAATTCTAAAGGTCAATTTGAAAATAAATTCTGGACATGCGTATTTTAACCATAGAAAAAATTCTTTGTTTAATTTCATTAAGTTCTGAAATCGATAAATAATTTTTGTAATATTTTGTAAATATATTTGAAGCACAACCATTGTTAATTTTGCACCAATTTTGTGCGTTTGTTTCATTGAATTGAACTGAACTGTTGTAGTGTAATTATACTACAAATTTGTTTCAAATAATTATTGAGGAAAAATCACAACAGTAGAATTATGTGGAATGAAATGACTTACTTTAACTTATCATTCCAGTTAAAACTGTGTCATTACAAATTCAGATTTTGATGCCATTTGTGTTTTCAGGGCTCTAAAGATGAACAGACAGAGACAGAAAGATTTTCATAAATATTGTTGCCTTTGCCATGGCAGAATATCGGACCACCGGAATAGAGCTTACAAAGTCGGCGTTTCTTTTGAGTCATATCGAGTGTTAGAATACCTGAGACAGGAAAACTTAAATTATGCGATTGACGGCTCAGAATTTTTTTGCTCGAGCTGTCACTCAAAATTCAGGAGAGGAAGAAAGTTGCCAACTAAAATTCAATGTCGTCAAAGTTTTTGCTCAAAATGTCAACTGTCTACCAATTCACCTGGAACTGGCGATTTTACTGATTGTCGTGAATACGATGACCATGCCAAGACCATGAGTAATTTCTTTTTTGAGAATTTAAATTGTATACTACGTATATATATGTACCCAGAAATGTCATAGATTTGAAAATCATTGGAGAAATTCATCTTTCAGTCAAATTATTTTTTGTCTTAGATCTCACGGACAATTCAGAATCACAAGGGGGAGCAGAATTTGAAAGCGGCGAATTTGATGACGATGTTCATGTTGTTATTGTAGAGTATGAGGGAGGTGTGCCCCCGAGTGCACCAGTTGTGGAATCTCCACTTGAATCGAGTAGCCAAAATGACTCAAATGACCATGAAATGAGGTCACAATTATTTTCGGGGGAGACACTGAGTCAACTTTTTTCGGACGAAACTTTTGAGGACGCATTCGAACTACCAACCGCACAATACCGAGTGGATGGCCTATGTAGTACAATTCAATTCTGCCGAAATGCTTCCAAAGAAAAGTACTACACAGGCATATGAACATACAAAATTTGTCAACTATTGTACGTAACTTGACACCACTAACTGAAATTTTTGAATTCCCTTAGATGTCATGTCAGAGAGATCAGATGACATTAACCGACGTGAGGGGTCAGATGACATGGAGTCAAATGACGAGTCAAATGACATGGAGTCAAGTGAAGGGTCAGATGACATGGGGTCAAGTGATGGGTCGGGTAACGAGTCAGATGACGAGACATGGGATCCAGAAGAGATTAGCTTTCGTTTGCCAACAATCAAGTCAAGCAGCCAAGCTCGATGCTTTATCTGCCCCACTGGTAAAGGAATTGACAGGATGAGAGTTCCCAAAAAGGCAGTTGCCGACTTATTTTTGATAAAACATGTTGTTTTACCAAGAAAAAAGATCAGGTGAGTGAAATTGTTTGACCACTTAAAATTCTGTCATTGCCTTATAAATTAACATTTTGATAAAAAATATGGCAACTTGTAGAAAGGTGCATTATGACTTCACAATTATCATGTTACAGTCATTGTGGAATTTTTGTTTCTATAATCTACGGAAGTCAAAATAGGTAATCAAATGGCTCAGTGGGCCATTAAAAAATCAGGGTTCTGTTAAAAAATTCTGAAAGTTGTAGAAAAAACCAAGACTTTATAGCCATCAATGTTCATGCCACGATTACCGTGCCTTCTCTTTTCAGTGACTTTCAGAGGTCACAATATTAAGAATTCCACTACGATCGTGGCATGTACTTTGATGAAGGGTGCTAGGATTGACATTTCAATAGTGTTCAGAATTTTGTTTCTAAACGCTGTATATTATGGGAAAACATCATAGACGTCAAAAAAGGCAATCATTTAAAAACTGCCAACATAACTGGACAACTTGATGATTTGCCTACCTTATCCTTTGATATTATAATCTAACTCCAAACAAAAATAATTCCAGGTGCTGTTCAACCCACATTGAAAACGGTCTCTTCACCACAGAATCCTTGAACAAAATTGAAAGTTCAAAAGTTGGAGTCAAAATGACCAAGGCGGACATGTGCCAATTTATTATGGACTTGCCAAAGGCGGCTTCCAAAAAAGGTGTTGTCGATTTTGGTTCTGAATCACGTCTGACAACCAATGACTTTGAACTTTTCACTGGATTGTCCCGTGATCATTTTTTTCAACTTTTTGACGTAATCTCAAAACAATTAAGAGACAGTTCAAATAGAACAGCAGAAAATGCCCTTGGAATGTTTCTTATGAAATTGAGACTCAACTTGTCACAATCAGTTTTAGCCATTTTATTTGGAATCCAAAACAACAGAGGCCAGGCAACAGTCAGCGAGACTTTCAACCGAGTGGCCGACGTTTTAGATGAATTGTTCACCCCACAATTTCTTGGTTACGGTCACAACACCCGAGAAAAGTTTCTGGCCGAGCATTCCAGCCCATACGCCACGACATTGTGCGGCGCAAGGCCAGAAAGTTTAATTGTGATCCTTGATGGTACTTATTTGTATATACAAAAGCCGGCGGACCAGGAAGACCAAAAAAAAACATTCAGTCTTCACAAACTAAGAAATCTTCTCAAGCCAATGATGGTCATATTCCTAGATGGCTATATTGTTGAAGCCGATGGTCTTTACTATGCCAATGGAAAAAATAATGATGCCCGAATATTGAAAAAAATGCTCAACCAATCAAATGGAATTCTTGAATTACTACAAGATGACGATGTGGCCATTCTAGACAGGGGATTCCGTGACAGCATTGATGCATGTGAGAAGAAGAAACTAGTAGCCTTGATGCCTGAGTTGTTGAAACGAAACCAAAAACAATTTACTACTGAAGAAGGGAACATGTCCCGAAAAGTCACTTTTCTTCGATGGGCCGTCGAGGCAGTGAATGGGCGGGTCAAAAATAAATTCAAGTTTTTTGCCGGAACAATTCCACTGCTGTATGCAAAAAAATTGAACATTTTGTTTCGAATTTCATGTGCCATTTGCAATGCATTTTGCCCTTTAGTTGTGACTGAAACTGACCGTCATGTCGATCGAGCAGAAATTGCCTTGTCCAAAATGAAGAAAGGAAATGAGCTACAACAATTTTTGGAGGAAAATGAGTTATTGAGCAAACGGGAATCTTCTTGGGATCCATTCTACGCCACACAAGTGACGAACTTTCCACCTCTGACCGAAGCTGATATAGAGGATATCACTATGGGTACTTATCAGCTCGAGATGGCGCAGTATTACAGTCGTCGCCATAGGGATCAATTTGGAGGATTTCCGGTATTTCGTTACAAGGGTGAAAGGGACTTGCTTCGGGCAAAATTCAAATCCCGATTTTCAGCTCAGCCACACCAAGTAAGTTTACTGACGGCCAAACAATTTGTGTTCAAAAAATGTGTTCTCAATTTGCAATTTGACTTTGATTTAATCAATCTATATTTAAATTCCTAATGCAAGCTAATTTAATTTTTACTCTTTAGGCTTTTGTCGAGTTTGATCCTGTAAAAACAGGCCCGGGTGGCATTATTTCTTGGTACTGTACCTGTCGAGCTGGGGCTCGTATAATTGGCTCTTGCTCTCATGTGGCTTCAATTCTTTGGTATGTAGGATACGCCAAATTGGAATCCCAAACGTTTTTGAAAAGTTCGGTTTTAGCAGGAAATATTCTTGACGCTTCAAACTTGGATGACGTTGAGGCTGATGAACAAGCGGATGGCAATGGTGATGACAGTTTCGATCCATTTCATCATCCTGACGAGTACCAAGCTGATAGTGACCCTGACGACGATGAACTTTCGGTGGTGGAAAAATCTGACGAGGAACTTGACAATGTCATGAGTGCCCCACATGACGATTTGGTTTTTTTACCAAACAGGCTGCGACGAAAAGGGGGCTAAAGGAAGCGAATGTCTAAATTAAATTATATTTTTTGTCGTAGTTATTTATGTGGTGTTTAATATTATTTGTATACAAGTATTTAACAAAGTTCTAATTAATAAATCTAAAACGTTTACATTTACATTTAAAGTTTTCACTTGTCCAGTAATTAAAACCACATTTATGCTAAAGGCCACACGAGATAATTTTTAAAACAACGAAAATTGTAATTTCATATTTTATCCCGTCCTAGGCTCAATTGTTAAAATTCCACTTATTTTATTATGGACAAAATTCATAATCCACATTAGAATTCTACTAGACAGTCTGATTTTACTAAATAGATGATCATAATTGAAGGGGTTATTTCTAAGAAAATTGCGTGAATTCTACTTCCTTAGAGTATTAAAAAAATTATTAGTTCATACACGACGTCAAGGAACTGAAGATTTAACTGTCACGGAAAAAATCTTCACTACTCTAAGGGAGTAGAATTCACGCAATTTTCTTAAAAATAACCCCTTCAATTGTTGCGCTGAAGATAATCAGAAACTTGTTTAAGTCTATGAGACCCCCCTAGCGGTCATGTTTTGAACTGCTCTAGAGGGCCAGCTTCGTGATCGGCACCCTTCAGTTGACTTTGACACAGAATTTCAAGGTCCCAAAAGTCTGCTTGGCTGGACGCCATAAATATAGTTTATTTTACGCTTCAAGCCCTCTAGCGGCGAACCCAATTTTTTTTGGTTTCACTAAATGACAGAATCGTAATCAAGACCATTTTATTGCATTAACGTATAAAAGTCACAGAAGCCTCGTTACGATTAAATCGTGAATACGCTTTTCATAAACTTTGACGCCCCCTGGCGGCGAAACCAATTTTTATCGGTCAGTAATTCGGTCAGAATCGTGACCAGCATACTCGAATTGACTTGGCAGTCACATTTGCGGGGTCATGGTGCAGAATTTCCAAAAAGTATCCGGGGCCCAAAAAGGGCCTCTAATCGATATTGTCCTTTATTGTTTTTGAATTAAATTAAAAACTTGTGAAAACAACATTACGCTGGCGACTAATCAATTAGAAAAAACTTTTTAATAAACTCTCGATTCTCAAATGTCTCTGCTCTAGGAAGTCTATTTCTGCGCTCCTTCTTTTCCAAAAATGCAGCAACAACTGAAAGGGGGTCAAAACTTGCAGTCCCTACTCCATTGACCGAAACCAGCAAATTATTGGTCATGGACTCAATTTTCATCGATGAGCGACTGGAGGTTTTCACATTGTTGTACATTGAAACTACTCGTTCGACAACCATACTGTGAGGAGCTGCACAATTAATGGCTTGGACAATTTTAAATAATTCTGGATTTCTTGAAATTAATTCCAGCTTGTCCTTGACTGGAAAAGCTTCTTTGGTCTGTAATGCACATGCTTCATCGTAACAAGTTTGCTTGTCAACAATCTTGTATTTTTCAGCAAATGGATTTAAAGATGACATAAAGTCTTTAGCATTCATGGCTTTTCCAAGTGAGTCAAGTTCTTGAATAATTTGGTTGTCTTTCAGCTAACTTCTAGAAAGGTTCTGGCCGTCCGCACAATTTCTGAACGAACAGCATTAAAATCTCGTTTAAACGGGACATATTTGTTCACGGCTCTTCTGTTTTCAATGTAAGAGGGAAATTTTCCATTTTCAACTGTTTTGCCTTTTAATTTGAGAAACTCTTCTTCGGCACCAAGAGGATGGGCTTGAGAGGCCATATTTTCAATTTTTATCCTAGTTTTATTTTTCAAAAACTTCAACTCAGTGATGTGAAGTTTCTCAAGTTGTAGAGATTTCTGAAGTTCTTACAATATTCCCAAAATATCAGCCATGAGGCAGGTAAAATGGACAAAATAATCATCAGAAACTTTCTTATGGAATCCCCGTTCTTGAGAATCTATGACTCCTTCCAATTCCAAATTTTCAAAATATTTTTGACAAAATTCCAAATTTCCCAAAAATACGGTGACTAGACGTAAATGATGCTCTGCCATTCGAACGTCGAAATATTTTGGAAAGCGTGTTAGTTTTTTTTGAAAAAAATCCCTCTGTCGATTTACTTTCCTACAAAACGTAAAATATGTTTTGAAACTGGTTTACATTTTGTTATTGGATCAAGAAAATTACTTTAATAATTCTCTTACTTGTGGAGACTCAGGTTCAGAATCGTCAGATTCATCTTCTCCATTACTTGGGTTTGCTACCCGTCTGAGTTCTTTCCATCTAGACTTGGCACCACGAAAGTGAGTAGCAACACTTTGAAGGTCAGACTGCCACCATATAATTTCGGGTACTGTTTTCCCCATTTTGTCATATACAAGGTAAGTCCTATTTTTCACAAATACACAAAATAATAATTAAATATTTAGACAAAATAATTGGAGGATTGAGGTCAGAGGTCATCGGGGTCACAAGTTTGAATGAAGGGGATATGTAAATCTTTACCGGTGACAGGAGCACCATACGGTGATTAATTTTTTCCCCAATTCTTGCTCGAGGAGTACCCAAAGGACTTTCTTGCTACCAGTATTGGCAGCCTCTCCATCGGTAGTGATTCCAGTGACTTCGGCTCCTATTTGTTTTAATGGACAATTTAATCGACTAAAGACCGTAATGACGGTCTCCATTAACCCCTTTCTCTTCCGGTTCATGAATTTCAAGAAATATTGTTTTGATGTCTTGTCCGAAAGCTAATCTACCCAACACATACTTGACATCTCTCGTGACTCTGTCCTATGACCCATCCACCTGTATTCCAATTGAAGAGCACGAATTTAACATCGTCTCAATTTTTTCAATTTCAAATTTTCCGATGATTTCACACATCTCAGAGTAAATATTTGGTGAGACATAATGGGTTTCTTGATTCGTGCGTTCAAATTTTTGGAAGGTACTAGGACCTCCAAGGGCTCCACCCAAAAATCAGTCAACTTGACCTTCAGAATGCAAATTTGAAAGATGTCTTGATGGCCATTACCACCCACTTAAAGTGCCGATCCTCATGTCATTATAAGATGACACAGCAAGATGAATGAAAGTTTCACACGATTTTGTGTTCATATTTTGAATGGCTTTCAATCAAGGATGTTGGCTCGTATTTGATTTCAATATTTCGTTAAGTTTCTTGGATTTCTTTGCTTCCTTGTGAATTTTAGATTCTTCATGATCCACAAATCGACTCAGAAAACGAAGTTGAATTCCGGGTTGAAATGCTAAAGGACATGTTCTATTTCTTGAATTAGAAACAACATCAGTTGCAAACGTATTACACACTGAACAGTACCCATACACTCTTCCTTTCCCATTTCGTCTGTTTGGTACAATCCAAGACAATCTTTTTAATATTGAAGCTCTTTCCAATTTATAACCCTTGTAGGACGTATTTTTTTCTGTGACAACAAAAAATAATAATTAAATGACAATAAACAAGAGGATGAAGATAAATGTGATAATTGTTTGAAACATTATATTATAAGATCAACCTTTTTTGTGTTCAGCATTTTGATTTTCATCTTTGTTAATATTCCCATCATCATCACTACTCGAGTAAATTGTATCAGCCTGTGACCATCCATCATCATTTGTAACTTCAGAAATTTCATCCGATGACTGTAGAGCACACTCTTAATCTGTCGTAGTCGAATTGATCGTATATCACGTCAAAATCAACCGTATATACGATTGAACAACATGTTTTCATGAACCTACAATGTTTCACGTTAAATTTACCCGTTCAGTCAATGGTACTTGTTTTACGGTAGAAATGGCGAAATGAGCTTGTCATAACATGTTAAACCAACAATTTCAAAATGTAAAATTAACATTCAGTGGGGTATAAATGGACGGTGCGTATCGTTTATTTAATTATGGTTTTCACGTGCTATTAAAATAAACTGTACATATGAAGAAATAGTTTATTCGATGAAATAATTATTTATAACAAATTATACATAATAATTACTTTTAGGACAAATAACCATAACCATTATTTTATGCAGCTGTAGCAGTAAATAGAAAAATTGTTTTAATAATTTTACAAATGATTTTGAAGGTGAATAAAATAATACAACAAGTGCATTTAAAATTAATTCAAGTATAATAAAAAACTTTAAGTAACAAGGTTTGACGCTACAAGAAATTCATTTCTAATGAGCACGATATTTCTAAGGGTAACAATTTTAACGTCAGTATGTTTGATGAATTTGGCAGTAAATTTCATACATTTACCAGTAAATTCAATGACTCGTCAGTAAATTTAATAACTCGTCAGTATATTTCATACGTCGTCAGTAAATTTCATAACTCGTCAGTAAATTTAATAAATCATCAGTATATTTAATTAATCGTCAGTAGATTTAATAAATCGTCAGTATATTCAATTTCTTGTGACTGAACCAATATATTCAACAGTAAAACTACTTTATCCTTGGTAAATTAATTATGTCCATATTAAGATTTTATTATGAATGTTATTTTTAGTACTGACAAATTGATGTGAAACGTTTCTTACAAATGAAATATAAAATTCTTCAAATTTTCACCAAATGGCGAACAAATTATTTATCAATAAAAACCAGCAATTCAGAAATTAAAACATGAGTTAATAATTTGAATTATGAAGTTAAATTTAAAGTATTAAACTAATTTGAGTTTAGTAATTCCCGACTAAGTTAAAAAGAAGGGTCTTCTTGTGTTATTACACGTTACGAAGATTTAAACTAAAAAGTGTTAAATACCAAAAAACATGAAATTTAAAATATAATATTATTTGAATTCATGAAATAATAATTGAATAGCTTCAGTAATAAAATACTTATTACTGAACAATTAAAGCTGTCCTTGCTTTTGATGGTGCCCTCGTTTTTTCTTTTGTCCAATTACCTCTCCTTTACAATCATCTGGGACATCCAGACGTCCAGACAAAAGTTTGAAGCAAATATTTACACCAAAACTCTCAAAAATTATGAAACGTTGGAATAAAATTAAATCCCTCCAAATTTTCCTACAACACAAGAACTGCGGGGATTTTGCAATCTTTGGCGTGTGCAAAAACTTCCCACGCTTTTTTCTATTTTCTATGCACATACTCACTGACGTTGTAAAATATTTAATGACAATGTGATGATTTCAATTGATTTTTTAATTTAATATACTGACGATTGTGACTTTTTTACCTATGTACATTTAAACAAGAATTTTATTTTATTTACTTACAATCTAAATCAAGATACTGCTTTTTTTATTTGATTTACTGACGTTTCAATTAAATTTACTGATGATTCTCATTTTTTTACTTATGTAAAATTAACTGCAAATTTAATCATATTTAC